>JAMYXO010000950.1:17500-35336 GCA_033310375.1 Conus canariensis
GGGTGGGATGTGTGTTCACACAAGCGTAGAATCGTGGCACGTTGTTGAAGATTATTCTAAGCAGCCACCAAGTGCACTTACTAAAAGCTTGATTCAACAAATAAGACAATTGTATAAAGTACACCCGGCGGCCGCCTGAATAGGACGTGACAAAGCATGGAGTAGACTTCAATGAAAGGTAGTCCAACAGTAGAAAACTTTTTCATACGTTTCCAGAAACAAGCCAGCTCCGAAATTCTCAAGAATTCTAGGATTCTAAAAATAGTACCGTTCACGCGTGAACGGTAGGTCTTCCAGACAAGCCAGCTCCGACAGATAGGATTCTAAAAATAGTACCGTTCACGCGTGAACGGTAGGTCTTCCAGACAAGCCAGCTCCGACAGATAGGATTCTAAAAATAGTACCGTTCACGCGTGAACGGCCTCAGCAATCGAGATATTACCCTCAGTTTACGGGAATAGGAAGGTGAGATTCCAATATCAACCAATCTTCCCATTTTTGTCTTGAGTAATCTAGCAATTCTTGATGAACGGTTTGTGATTCAAGAAGTTCTATCTCTAATTCAGAAGAGATACTGTCTTGCAACATAACACAACACTTTCTAACTGAAAACACGACTGCACTGCACACCCGCAAATGACAAGACAGCTAGGTTCAGTTGCTAACAACACAAGTGCTGGGCGGAAATGTCGTCACTGTTACTAATCAGCTGATTCTATCTAGTCTTGTGATTGGGGGAAGGTAAGAAACATGTTTTGATATGTTTGGAAATTTAGCCGCCTAAATTTATACAATGACGTCTAACGCCTGTACTAAACGACGCCGTCTAAATTTATACAATGCCGCGTGGCGGCCTGCAGTAAACGACGCCCTTACATCCGTTATGTGTAACTTGACACGAACCCGGAAACAGTGCGGCGCTTCGACTCGGCAATTGTGCAGTTGAGTAAGCCGTGGCTAGACATGTCTGACCTAGATACTACATAAAGGCAGAAGGGAGTTGTCTCCCCGGAAAAGAATGTAACAATTAATTGTGAAAAAAAATCGTCATTAAGTCGTTCTAGGTTCTTATTCAAGTCGGCATCACGTTCTTATTCAAGTTCTTATTTAAGTTCTTAACAAGTTTTTATTCAAGTTCTTAACAAGTCAACATCAAGTTTTTAACAAGTCATCATCAAGTTCTTAACAAGTTCTTATTCAAGTACTTATTCAAGTACTTATTCAAGTTCTTAACAAGTCGTCATTAAGTTCTTATCAAGTCGTCATTAAGTTTTTATCAAGTCGTCATCAAGTTCTTATCAAGTTCTTATTTAAGTTTTTATCAAGTCGTCATCAAGTCGTTATCAAGTTCTTATTCAAGTCACTTATAATTATTTATTAAGTTCTTGAAATATTACTGCATATCAAATGGATCAAAATGAGATTTTGTTGTTGGCAGTTCTGGTATTCTTTTTTGTTCAGATTTTGTATTTAGTGGCTGTGATTTTTTGGGCTGCTTTGGTTTTTGCTGTCTTTCTTTATATGTTTTATAAACGTAATAACCACCCCCACCAACAGCAATGACGCCAAAAATGCTAACTCTTTTAATCCAAATAATCCATGATGATGTTGCGGGACTTGAAACAACTTGTTCTTGTTGTGGCTCTGGCACAACTGGTGTTTTTTCATTATGAGTTATATTCTGTGATTGCAACATTAATTTTTTTTGTTTGTTCCACTCTGCTAATTTTTTTCCTGCTGCAACGCGCCCAGGATGAGGAGGCTTTTTACTGGTCACTTTCTCCATCAATGTTTTCTGCTGATTTTCTGGCTCGGTCATTTTGAAGGGAAACAAAATCTATATGATTAAAAGTAATTAATCCCATGATTAATGGCGATAACAATGTTCCAAATCTGTAATATAGATCACATCCTAGAGACTCTAATGACTTTGTTAAAACTGGATCCTGCGTTAAATCATACATAAAATCTTGTTCAGAATCAATGGGAGCAAATCTACTAACTAGTTTAGTGTACAAACTAAGAACCGTTTGCCCAACACTTTTTACCATTCTTGACCCTAATTGCGCTTCATACCTGTTGTGATACTTTACAATGTCTTGTGGCGACATCTGTTGTATCTGTTCTATGCTGAATTCATTTCCAAGGTACTGTTTTGTTTTTCCACACGCCGCCAAAGAATACAGCCTTTCCTTTTGGCGCATAATAGCTTGGTCATCAACTTGATCATTTGTAAGTTCAGGAAGTAAATCATCGCAGTTCATGTTTTATTAATGAATAAATATTATTTTATTTTTTAAAAATGAGCACCGAAAAAACTATTACTAACCTTGTATACCATTCTGCTGTTATTGGAGGCCTAAGTGTAGGATACACGATGCTTGGTAAAAACTTGTTAAAAATAAAACCAGCAGATCTTGGCAAACTAGACTTTGAAGACTCAGCAAAACTGGTTGCTATTATTACAGCTTCATTTGCTACGAAAGATTTTCTAGTTAAGCAAGGAATAATTCCAGACAGTATCAATATGTAAAATTAAAAAAATACATTTATAAAAATGGCTTCACTCGTAATGATGATTGGTGGCGCTGTGGTTAATGCGCTTGCTTTTAGCGGAAGTAATTACGCATTTAGTAAACTACAAAATAACAATGAGAGAAAAAGACATAACAGAGCTATGGAGCAACTAGCTGCTGCACAAGACACCTATGAAAAGCAAAGAATGGAGCAGTTAGATTTTATTAACGACAGACTTAAACAACAGGGACATGCAGCTTACACATTTAAAGATGTTGACCAGGCAATAAAAGAATATTTTCTAGTAACAGGCAAACAAGTTGAAACATTGCCCCCACCAAAATTTAGCGACTTTTATCAACCATCAGAAAAACAAAAGATGCAAGAAATATTGTTTATTGTCTTTGGCATGACCGCTGTGTATTTTGTTGCACAAAGTATTGGCTGAATAAAAATGTACAAAATCTATTATTCTCCAAAAGGATATTGGAAGGGAATAACAGCAATTAAAAAGCTTAGCCAAGCAGCGGGAGTCAGTGAACAAACAGCAAAAGAATGGTTATCTAAACAAGCGATTTGGCAAATTTATTTACCAGCGCCTAAACGAATACAAAGACCACACTTTGTCAACACAATACCGAACGACACCCATCAAATGGATCTTCTATATTTACCCCATGATACGATTAGACGAAAAAGATTTAAGTACGCACTTACAGTCATTGACATAGCTTCAAGATACAAAGATGCTGAACCATTAACACAAAAGAGTGCTTCTGCTGTTGCTGTCGCTTTACAACTGATATATCAACGAGGCCCGTTAACTTATCCTCGCATGATTCAAGTCGATGATGGAAAAGAATTTAAAGGTCAAGTAAATCAATTATTGTTAAAACATAGAGTTACCATTAAAAGAGGCATTCCAGGAGTTCACAGATCACAGGGTTTGGTTGAAAACTTTAACAAACAGTTATCTGAAAGACTTTTCTCCTACCAGTATCACAGAGAGCTGATTGACAATTCTCGCAACACAGAATGGGTTAGAAGACTGCCCTCAGTTCTACGTGCAATGAATAATGAAGAATTTAAAGGTCTAAAACCAGTACAAGCAATCAGAAAACAAACAATAAATGTTGTTGAAGGAGAGTCTTCATCAAGCAAACTATTACCATTTGGTTTGAAAGTGAGATACCTTTATTCGCCGGGAGAAGCGGAAGGGGACACTCGCATCAGGGCAACAGATCCAGTTTGGAGTGTTGATCCATATGAGATAAAAAAAATTGTGAAAATGAATCCGCCCGTGTATTATTTACGAGAAACTGACACAACAAAACGACCAGCCCCTCAAAGATCTTTTGTGAAGGAAGAACTGCAGATAATCCCACCAGACACAGTTCCGCTTTAACTGATTTACGTAAATATATTTGAGTTTAAAATGGAAGCTCAAAAAAATTATTTGCGTATAGATTTATTATTAAAACAATGATAAAGAATAAACTACCCATTGATCCTAATTTATATGAAAAAATCAAAAATCTTGAAAAAATCAAAAATCTTGAAACAACAACCACAAATAATCCAGCTATACTGGATAAAGAAATTACTGAGTATCTAATTGCGCTTGACCAAATGTCCTCCAGTGCCCAATTGCATATGAAAACTCTGGATTAACAAATACTCTTTTTGTGTTAGTGCGGTCAAGAGACCGTTTTGTTACAACTGTTGTGTTAATCTCATGCAGATTAGATCGCAGCTTGTAATTGTCATGATGAAAAGTTTTATTGCCAAACAATGCTTCTTTGTAATTGTCATGTGATATGTTTGACTGCACAACACTACGAGATATTCCCTTTGCTTTTTTAACAACTTTTTTTTGGCTTGAAAGACTGTACATTTTCGACCTCAAACCAACAAACTCCTTGATCACACCTCCAGATAATTCATCCTTCATCTTACCTAAAACCTTCTTATTAATATCTGAATGCAAAGGTGAATCTTTAGGGTAATCAGATGTGTCGTACCATCCAGCATGCTCTTTTGCTACTTCTAATTCCATGTCTTTGTAAAAATCTTCAGTAGGGATGTCGATTACAAATGAATCTGTATCTGTGTACAGAACTCTGGACTCCGGATACAAGGGTTTAAAGTAGTCATAAAGAAATTCTAACATCAAAAGCTTCGACAGCTCTAAAACAGTAAACCCAATAAAAACAGGTTTGTCCAATTTGACTTTCTTTTTTTTTCATCATTATGCCAAAAAGCTGATCATGAAATCTTCTGAAGTCCTGATAATTAGGTTTTGAAGTTAGCTTAATTGCATCGTTCTCTCTGGTGACCAATCTAACATCTTTACGCTTGTGCGGATTTTCCATAGTCTTTCCAAAACAGCTGTTGTTCATCAACTTGAAAAGTCTTTTTCTGAAGCATCTGCGGATTTAGTTCTGAGATCAGTGTTCTTCATGATGTATGGTTTCATGAACTGTGCTTGATCAAAAGCAATTATACGATGAACAGCTGTCAACTTTAAACCATGTCTTAAATAAAATTGAAGAAGTCTGTAATGACAGACATAATTTTTTTTGTCACGAAGATTAGGCACAAGTTTAGGTGGTTCTGTCATTGACACTTTTAGGGTTTCTGCTGCTAATGGATAGTCATTATGGTAATCATGGAGTTCCTGAGGATATTCTAAGTCAACATCTAGAATGTATCCACACTGTTGATCTGGCGTCAAACTGCCCAACCACTTTAATGCTTTTTGAATATTATTCGTATCTGTGTACATTTTAAAGTTACGTAATGGAAGTGATTGCGCCATTGCCCATCCATACAGATTGTTTGCATCTAAATACATGAGATAGTTAGACCTTTTACTTGGATCATAGTCGTCCAAGTATTTGTTGTTTGCTTTACAGTAATGGTGCGACGCCATACTGATTCCCCCACGCAATCCGTTTTCAATCATCTGAAGCATTGGCAGGTTAGACAATAAATCAATTTGTACTCCAGTAAATTTTAAGAAAGCGTCCCAGCTCATCCCGGGCGCAGAAATGTAATGCGCAGGATCCAGGCTGTAATGTTTCATGCAGGTCTTCCTATAATTTTCAAAGACGTCCGCCAACAAACAGGTATCCGCCATTAAATAGGAATCATGATAGTCTCCCATCGTTTTACACTCTAACTTCTGCCACGCATCTTGAGCATGCTGGTAATCAGAATCACTGATGTCCTTTCCTCTGAGACTAGAAAAGAACGCGCCTTTAGGCGGAAGTGTATCTTCGTCAAACCTTTGCCAACTGTTCATGTACTCATAAGGGTAAACGCCCTTTCTAACAAGAGTTGGGTCAAAATATTCTTCTGTTATTGGGCAGGACTTTAAGGACATAGCCAGTGACTCTAATGAACCCATCATGTGTTGCATAGAGTCGTAGAAAGACATGTTATTTAAAGTGAAACACATGTACTTTTCTGATGACTGTGCAATGCATGACACCCTGAAGTCGCTGGTTACTGCTTGCATTATAAGGTGAGAGTCGTAACCTCGCAAGTTGTGAAAGAATATAGGCAGCTTCCATGTCTTTGGTTCAAACTTTAGTTGAAGATTGCATTTGTTATGTGCTGCTCCTCTAAACTTTCCACTAATGTGATCATGGTCTCTTACTGTTGGATTCTCTGCGGTGGCAACCAAGGCCGCCCCACAAATCCAACAGTGAGTGGCTGAGTCATACTGTTGTTGGTCTTCAGGCGTCATTATGATTTCAGATAATTTTAGATTATTAGAACAGGCATTACGCACTTGCTGCATGCGTTTTAAGAAGTATTTTGCAGCATTTGGTCCTCTGTATAATTCTGGCTTTGAATGGGCGCCATCCGACCTAACAATGATGAAGGCAAATGAGCAAATCTGATGATTACTCATTAAGACTGTTTTAGGAAGTTTCTGTGGGGTTGGTCCTTCATAAGGAACAATGAGTGATTCGAAGTCTGCGTAAACAACATATGGACTAGTTTGCAACCGTTTCCAGTTCTTAAAACTAACTTTACTGCCTTCTCCGGGCGTAATTAGTTCTGTATTGCAGCCAACTGGGCTGAGACAATGTTTTATATGTTCGCTCGCAGCTTGAACGGACGGAATTCTTGTTAAACATTTTCTACAGAATTCTTGTTTGCTATGTTGTTTTGTAGTATGCACTAGTAATCTACTCATTGTGCGTATTAGAGTGTAGTGCAACCCATTAAGGCTTTGCATTAGGAGTAAGTCTACATGACTCCTGGTTGGTTCGCCTATTGTTGGACTGTTCTTTGACACTCTAATTGGCAGAAGGTTGGTTTCTTCAGACCATGTGTATACGTTAACAGTTATTGGGGGATTCTGTTCTTCAAACTGATCAATTTTGTCTACAGCCATAGGAAATTCAAGGCCGTTAAAGTTAAGATCATTGGCCCACTGTAAATAGTTAGATACTCTCTCTGCATTTTTGGCAACGTGATGCAGCCTAGCAAGAACGCACCACATAAAACATTTGTTGTCTGAATTTTTTATGTTCAAAACTGCTTTCTTTGCAACTAATGTTGGAGGCAGTGGAATGTAAGACTTGCCTACAATCGGCTCATACTTAGCCTGTCTTAATCTGATGTCTAGGACTTCACCCTCTGACCAACCAGAGCCTCTCATTTTAGCTGCTTCAGAGGCTTCATTAAACTGTGTAAGAAGTTGATCTGCCCAACCAGGTGTTAAGTCATTAGAGGAAAGAATAGTCTGCTGTTTAGTTGAGACCCAGACTTCTAGATTTTCTTCATTTATTGTTATATAGTCGATTAAAACAACTAACCTTACTTTAACTGGAGGGTTTATTGTTAGTTTACTTGGAACTTGAGAAATTGCATGCACAACGCTTGCCTGTACGTTTGTTGGATCAATAACTTCTAAAACGACCTCATTTAAAGCTTTTGACAAACGCTCTTCCTCGAGCATTGCTTCAAACAATTCATCTGAACCTTCATATATCTTATCCATGCTGAGTTTCTTTTCTAACTCAAAATATTTATTTAAATTAAAAAAAAAAACTTAATCAGAATCAATATCAACGGTCTTTTTGTGCTTAGACTCATAAACTAAAGTATAAACGCCCTTTGGTGTTGTTAATGTGAGCTGTTTAGAACAGAGTTTAATGTTTCGTTTACTTTTTTTAAACATTCCTTTTTTATCTGGTCGGTGTCTGGCTGTTGAGAAAAAGTTGCCCTTGCCTTTCTTTGAAGATCAAACTTTTGTCTTTTGTAGTCCTCAAAATCAGCCTGTAGGCGACTAAATTCTTCATCCGTGATGTTTGAGTCGACAAGTGCTTTATCAATTATCAGTTTGAAGGAACTAAGTTTAGCTGTTATTAGTTGAACCATAGCTGTGTGCTTTTGGAGTTTAGCTTTTATTTTTTTGCTGACAGCACTTACAGCCAATGAACACAGGCCAAGAGTTAAAGACAAACCACCTAGAGGTAAAGCTGCCGGTGCACCTACGCCTGTTGCTAAGAGACCTACACTGGTTCCTGCTGATAGAGCACTAGTGATCGATGCTCCAGTATTAACATATGTAACAGCATTAAAGACAGCAGAATACCTTCGTTTGGTTTTACTGTATTTTGAAAGGTCCTGCTCTAGTTGGGTTTGCATTTGTGTAATGTTGGTTAATCTGAAAGTTTTTATGTCTACAGCAACAGAGTTCTCTTCTTTGGGCACTTTTGGATAAGTCGTAACAGACATGCTTTTTTAAAATAAAAATAATTTAGTATTGGATATCTTTTAATCTGTTATCTTGAATATTCAGCTGCGCATCATATATTAAAAACAAATGTACATTAAGTGGTTTATCACTCTCTTTTTCTTTATCAATTTGAATGTTTATTACGTCTTTAACTGTTCTCCCACTCCCATGCAACTGATTATCTTCTGTTGACCTTAGGTCAATCCATAAACCGTATTTCGTTGTTAAATATTCATCAAGTCTAACACTGTGAAGGTGTAGATCTTTAGACACAAGGTCTACTGTTGGACTTCTAGACCTCCCGCCTCCAAACAATTTTCTTATTTCATCAAAATGATGATAAGGTTTAAGCCCGCTACCGTAGACTTGGTTAGGACTACCCTCAATTGAACATTGTACTTTCGTTATTTTAGGATTGATAAACTTTTCACTTTGTCTTTTGAATGGTTCTTCATCTTCACACAGCAATAAAATACCTTTAAGGGATCTTGCTGCGGCACTAAAACTAAAGTTCCATATTGTGTCTGCCCTGCTTTTAGGATATTTAGTATGATGAATCACTCTTTCGTAATATATTGCTAATTTTGACTGATATTGTTGCTCAATCAGCCTTGCTAAGTTAGGGTTGCTAACAATGTCAAACTCTAACAAGATGTCGAAAATGCTGTACTTTGCGTTAGAGTCTGTAGATTTAATGACACGTTTGTATTCATTAAAAGTTAGTTCATATGACAATCTGTCTTTTAATGCTCCTTGAAAGTATGGCGCATGCGCTTTTAACAACTCAAAATCTAAGGGTATAGAAAAGCGATTTCCATAAGCAAAACTTACAGCTTCATACTTGTTGCCGGCTTTAGCGTCTTCGGCGTCTATTCTGTGTTTTAGTGCTTCGTTATTTTCGATTCCTTGAAACGCAAGATCGGCCCTTTCATTATCGGTTAGCCATAGATCACAATAGATTAAAAATATGTCTGCATTGTGTAAAGAAAATATTTCTTGCCCCTCAAGTTTTATAGAAATTTTCTTAACGATTGCCCGTCCCAGATTCTGGACTACTGTCCTGTTTTCGTCTGTTGCTGATTCGAGTTCTATTTTGAAAGTAAGCCGTGCAGATCCCGGCACAATCACTTCATCTGCTCCTAGGTCTGGAAATTTAACAGTAAGAATTTGATCTGAATCAATAGTAGATGGATTATTTGGAACAATAATATTCTGTTTATTTCCCTTCACGCCAAAGGGCTCTTTCAGTCTTCTATGCGGGTCAAGAATCGAGCCATACGCTTGTGACATTTTTTTATAAAACAAAATAAAAAGTTAATTATTTAAAAACATGGCAGGTGAAGAAGATTATGATGTTTTTGATCCTGGAGACGACATGAGTGAAATGACTCCTTTGACACATCCATTACAATCATTGCGGCGTGAATTAACAGAAAGTAAGGTCAAATCATTTTATCAAAGTTTAGGCCAAGAACCTCCCGAATTTATAGACCCTAATGATTTTGAAACAAAAGATGACCATTTGTTTGTGAAAAACGAGCAAGGACAACTTGTTCAGCTTACAACTAAACCAGACCCATCAAAGTTTTTAGCAAAGACTACAATTAGACAAAGGCTCAGTGTGAGCGATCAAAATCGCCTTGGCATTGCTAAACCGCGAAGATTAGACAGTGAGGCAGTTGCTAAACTTCAAAACACACTACAGAAACTCCCAACAGAAAACCAAATTCAAAACATACCCCTTAAAGATTTAAGCCCAACAGCAGACGAAATAATAGAAACCAGTTTTTCAGAAGAAACAGTATTAAAAACTATGCACGATCCGCCGCTACCTATGAGAGAAATAACGGCCCTTGATCATGCTTTGAAAAGCATCAGAGGTGAATTAACAAACAATTTAGCAAAACTGGGTGAACTAGATGAGCATATAAAAAGAGAAAAAGAAAAACTAGTTGAGGCTGATGACCACAACTTAGGACCTGGTGTTAAAGAAAGAATAACACAAAGACTAAAAGATCTTGAACAAGAGAGATCAGCAAGACTAGAAGTGTTGTCTAATAACCGAGAACAATTACGAACTCAAGTGAGCAGAATAAGAGAAACTATCCAAAGAATTTTATATGAAGACACGACGCTAGCAGAACGAATAAGAACACTGTTTAGAGAGCAAGGTGTCACATTAGCAAGTGTTATAACAGCCTTAGGATTTGCAATAAGTACACTGGTGTTGGCTATTACAGGCGGTGGCGGTGGGGGAGCAGTGCCGCCAGGCCCGCCAACTCCGTCGTCAGATAAATCATGGGTAAAAAAACAACTTGATCATCTTGCAAGTTTATTAAAAAAAATTAGCCAGTAAAGCAATAGACTCTTTACCTGGCATATTAGGGGGGATCGTTAGCTGGCTTTTGTCTACTGCAAGCAAAGTAGTTGGCTTTATGGCCGAGCACTTATGGGCATTAGTTGTCTTAATAGTTGGGTTACTCTTTAGTAAGATAAAGACCAAGTAATCCTAGGGCAGTTAATCCAATAACAAGTGCCGTCTTTTCATATTCATGGTCATCACGCGCGTCTTCAATGACCTTTGGGCTTTGGGCCTTGGGGATTGGATGACAATCTTGGGGGGTGTTTTTTTATTGTTTGTAATATTACTGGCTCAGAATTTATGTCGTTTTTTCCAACCTTCTCTTCTTTACCAGCCACAAGGATTTCATTATTATAGTTTATTATTGTTCCTATCTGGAGTCTGAGGTCAGAAGGCAGCATGTATAAACCAGTGCCAACAGCAAAGTCTACTTTCGATCTTGCGTATTGCAAAACATTTTGGTACCTTTTAATACTTGAAGGTAAATCAACTGCAGAATTAATAGAATCCTCTAAATTTGCTAAATACTGTTTTTGGGCGTCAAAGCCAGTAGAAGGATCAATTATGTTTGATCTCGTTTGTGCTTGCGAACCTAGCAAACACCAAACATAAGTACGAATAGAGTCGTTTATTCGTTCTATTCCCGCTTTTGTTAGACCCTTAGAAGTATCCAAAATAAATGTTGTCCATGCTGTTTTATGCTCTTGCTCTATGGACCCGAGGTGAACAGTTGTGCCTGAAGAGAAAGATGTGTAAGGAGGATTCCAATCATAGTTATACTTTCTGTGCACGCCCCAAAAATAAAGGGTGCCTAAACCATGATTAAGATCCAACTTTTGTCTAAAGTCTGTCTTTGGGTCAATATCAAATTCGTTACAGATCCTTTCAAAAGCCTTGTAATCTATTCTGTTGCTGAATGGATTAAACGTTTTGTCATTTGGTAATGGTGCTTGCAGTTCAGACAAAATACGTCTGAAGGTGTAATAAAAATGAAATCTATACACTGACCTCACCAAAGGATCAGGATGATTTAAATGATCAGCATACGACACTCCACACCCAGTTGATGCACAAAACACAGCAAAGTTTAACTGGTTCTGATAAAACTGCAACGGATGACTGAACCACACTTTCGGGATGTAGTCGTTTTTGATAGGAGGGTTAAGATAATGATCCAATGGAGTACTAACCTTTACTTGAAAGGCGTCAGACTGAGTCACAGAAATGTCAAGGGTGTCAGTTGTTATATTTTTAAGATTGTAGTGCGGCCCGACAGAATATTTTGCATTAGTATATTTGAATGCACTCATTTTTAAATTTGTTTTAAAAATGTTTGTAACAATAACAACTCAAGACAGTCCTTCGTTTTTAGAGTATGCTATTGATAATAACTGCGGAACCCAAAGGGTCGCACTCCATGAAATTTTTTACAAAGTCGTGTGGTTTAATATAAGTGAATCCAAGAAGAATAATTTAATTCAAAAACTTGACAGAAGAGGAGACGTAATTAGCCAGTTAACCATACCTGATGGTTATTACGGGTTTTGCTCGCTAAAAGAAGCAATGAGTAACTTCGACATTACTCTCAAACTTAACAATGCAAATCTAAAAACAATGTTGACATTCAAACCTGAAAAAGAAGTAGTCCATTACTTTTTTGGTGTAGAGCTAGCTAAAATGTTAGGCTTTAAAACCAATCAAGTCTATCATAGATTTAGAGTTGCACCAGACGAAACTACTTATGAGGGAGAATATCCGCTCGATCTTGCATTACATTCATTACTCTATGTTCATTTGGACGAGCTGAGCACTGATGAAAACTTATATGATGGAAGGCCCTCAACTGTTTTAAGAGCTCTTCCATCAGGGAAAGCTGCATATTGCGATTATGAAATTATACGATTCCCTAATTTACAGTTTAAAAGATTAGCTTGTGGGAGGGTCGGATCGTTTAATATAAAAATCAAAGACCAAACAGGAAAAGTCGTCAAATGTGACAGCCTGCACATTGTTTTAGAAATAAAATAATACGTTGTTTTAAAAAATGTCACGTGGACCAGAAGAATCAGGAGTTACATTAGCGCCTGAGAGGTGTGTAACTTTAGAATTAAAAGACCTTGCAGACGTTGAGGACTTTGAACAAAACGGTGAGATAGGCACTTTGTATGGTTTTGAGTACACTAAAGATGGTTATTATAAGCGCAAAGAGGTTGACGACAACAAAAGGTTTCCTAAACTAGAACAACTACGCAATCTAGAAGCAAATAATACAGGTCAGTATGAATATAAAATAGTTCGAAAAACTGACAACAAATGGCACTTAGAACCATATTTAGAATGGGACATAAAATTTGAATTCTTAAGCCCATTTACATTTTTTGACCGTCAAAAAAGTTTCAGAAAAGCATTGAACTCTGGCCCTTTACATGTAAGTCTTATGCCAGAGGACAACAGTCGAAAAGAGATCGAAATAAAGAAGTTTGGGAGCAAACAGTACATCCTCCACAGAAGAGAATCAGTTTTGAAGGAAGCTACTACAAAAGTACAGTTCTTTCCACGCACGTTATTAGGAGACACGTTCACAATGATATTTGAAATTTCTGTCTTAAAAGATGTGGGGAGGAATGGAGCTGTGGGTGTCAGTGACAACCTTATAGAAGGAATTCTTATTAGCTGGCAAAACTTAGACGTTGACAATCTTAAAGTTACTGTTGTGGTTCGTCACGATGGTGAAAATTTTAAGGTCGTAACAACAAGCAACAAAATCAATGTTAGTCTTAATAGAAACAATCTGACAAAACTGAGTTGGATTAATCTGACACATTTAGACCTTATAAGATTTTATTGTACTGATCAAATTTTGACGGATAGTATGATAACAACACTAACTGGTGTAAATTAAATTCTGTTATAAAACTATGGAGCAAACGACTTTGGTGTCAATGCCAATGTTAAACTTTATGATAAAAACCCCTCATTGTTCATTGATTTGTGGACAGACTGGTTGTGGAAAAACAATATTTGTCCTCGACCTATTACAAACAGTTTATCGTTATAATTTTGATCATATAGTAATTTTCTGCCCAACACTTAAATGGAACAAAGCATATCACGACAGAAGGTTTATATGGACGGATGATGAAATCTATTTAGTTGATCCCAGCAATAAACTTAGCGAGTGCTTAGAACACTTTTATAGACAGTTTGAAGGAACTCAGACACTATTTATTATAGATGACTGTTCGGCAGAAAGAGACATAGTTAGAAAAAGAAATACTTTATCAAAACTGGCTTTCAGTGGAAGACATGCTGGGATAAGTGTGTGGATTTTATGTCAAAAATATAACTCAGTTTAAAAGACTTTAGAGAACAATTAAAGACAGTGGTTTTATTTCACATGAAAGACAGAGACGCATTTGATGAATGTATGCTGAAAATGATGTTATTGAAGACGATCAAGAAAAACGAAGGATTAAGCAAAAACTTAAGTCTCAAAAGTTTTCTAAATTAGTATTAAAAACAGATAATCCTACACATTATGTATGTTTGTAAAGTGTTTACTATTAGAGAACTATAAAATAGGCATTCTGGGTAAGCCGCCGGAGCAGCAGCAAAACCGGCTTCAGCCGGTTGGAGCTGGCGGAGGTGGGTGAGCCAGAATGCCTATTTTATAGTTCTCTTCTTCCTCATATCCTTCTTCTTCTTCTTCTTCTTCTTCTTCTTTGTAGCCACATTCATCTGGTTGAAGAGTTTGCAGCTCTTGGGAGTAGCAAACTGCTGGTCTGGCGGTGTTTGAAAGTGAAAAAAAAAAGACAACAGAAAGAAAAGAGGAATGGAGATGGAGGAGAGGACAGGGACGAGTGGTGGACGTCGTTAACATGCCCAATGCTTGCGGATGGTGGTGGGAGTGGGATTGGGAACGGATACGACAGCTTTTGTGTTGCTATTGTTGTTGCTGTTTGCTAGTTTGTATGTGGTATGTATTCTCGCTGTGAAGGAGTCCAGTGGTGGACAAGACAACCTCCCCCATGAAACAGTTCCATTTAGGTTTCATGCGCAGGGAGATGGTAGACTTTGCTGTACATAGTGCAGTGCCAGGGACATTGAAAGCAAGGGAGTTACACCAGCGGCCACTCCTCTGGTGATGGATGGTCGCTGGAGTTGATCGTTAGCAGGCCATTATGAAATTCATTCACAGTGGCAAGGCGTGCCTCCATACGCTGGGTCTCCAGTGGAGGATATATGAGCTGAAGCAGCAAGCCATCGGATCTTGTGGTTTGATGGTAGTTCTGTCAAACCCATCTTGCAGCACGCCTGTAGACGTTTTGCTACAAAGTCAATGTTTGTGTTACTGTACAGATCCAAGCCCGGACTGGAGCATTCCAGCAATGGTCGGATGAGGACGAGATACACACTTTCTTTGGTTTTCCTGTCGCCTATCTTTAAGTTTCTTCTCTGGAAGCATGCAATGTTGTTGACCTTGGTCACCACGTTATTGACATGGATGTTCCACTTCAAGCCAGTGGTGATGATGGCAGCTACATACTTAGAATCACCCACAGTCTGGAGTCATGTTCTTTGTTTCTCAGGATTCATATTTCTCCATGTCTTGTGGAAGCTTATGCTTATCCTGTGATTTGTTATTGTGGCACATCATATTTATAATCAACAAAGAGGTGAACTGTAGACTTGATGCCTGACTGGACAGGAATAGATTGAGACCTCACTCACAACAATTACAGACTGTGCTTGGTCTGTGAAAACCTGCTCTATTGTGTGTGTGTGTGTGTGTGTGTGTGTGTGCGCGCGCGCGCGCGCGTGCGTGCGTGTGTGTGTGTGTGTGTGTGTGTGTGTGTGTGTGTGTGTGTGTGTGTGTGTGTGTGACCTCAGCACAAACAAATGTCTTGGGAAATACAATGATCATTAAAGCTGCATGTAACAATGCAGCAGATTCACCCACGCTTACGATTCATGTGCTGCACATTGCAGCTAATGACAATGTCCACATACACTTACAGCTTTAACAGGGAAAAAGTCTATTCATTCCAACAATAACATCACCCATGCACCAAAAACACCACAAACGAAATCACAGAAAACAGAAACATGCATGAATCTAAACAAAATACAAATAAATAGATTAACAACAAAGGAACATATAATCAAACAAAACTGGTCACGTAAATTGATCAAGGTGCCGCTGAAAAAAAAGTTGGATGAGAGGGTTTTTTTAACCCAAAAAAAGGACCCCCCGGGTTTAAAGGGGAGTTTAGCAGAACCTATTAAAATTTATTAAAGGGAAGGTGTTACGGGGCCCGGAGAAATTAGAGGAACTCAGCTTTTTGGATTTGGTGTTTTAAACCTTTGCAGCAGGGATGAAAGTTTTAAGCAAAAGTTTGGAATTGGGCCAGAGCCCGGTAGGCATTCGAAGGTGGTATGAGGCGAGTAAATTTTAGGTTTTCCGTTTTTTTCCTCAACAAATTTGTTGACTTTCCCCCACCTTTTTTTGCAGGTTTTTTTTAAACAGGTGTGTTGAGTCATTGTTTTGTTTGGGGTTGTTTTTGTGTTCAATTTTCTTGATCTTTGGAATTTTAGATTCCAGGATTGGTTTTTGGCTTTTTATAATCAAAAGTTGTTACTTGATCCAAAGTGTGGGTATTTGGCACACCTTGGTGCTTGGTTGTAAACCCGCTTTGTGTTGTGTGTGTGTGTGTGTGGTGGGCCCCGCGGGGCTGAGTGGTTGGTGTGTGTGGTGTGTGTGTGTTTGTGGTGGTGTTGTGTGGTGTTGTTGTAGCAAAAATTTTTGGGGGGAAAAAGGTTGTTAAAGAAAATGGGGAGTTGGGTTTTTTTGGCTGGGCATTGGAAGCTGTCTTAATTTCTTTAAAGGGGTTTTGTTATTCTTCCAAATTCCTCCGGGGGACCCCAAAAGGGGGGATGGTTTTTTCCAAATAAAATAAATGTAAAAAAGGACAAAAAAGCGATTGGAGGTGGTGAAAAAAGTTGGAGAGGGGTGGTTGGGGGGGAAGGGGGGTTTTAAATTAAAGGGGTTCAAGCAGCCCAACCAACGCAGGGGCCGGGGAGTGGAAAGTTAATAAATGGAAGGGGGCCCGGTGGCCATTGAACCCTGTGGAGAGAGAGGGAAAGGGGAAGCAATTTAAAAAAGGGAATTTGCGATAGGTGGAATTAATTTTGGGGGGGGGAAAAGGGGGTGTGTGTTGTGGGTGGGGGTGGAAGGGGGTTGTGGGTGAAGGGTTGTGTGGTGTGTTTGGGTGGGGGTGAACAAAAGTGTGTTTTAAATTCACTATTAATTGGGTTTGTTGTTTGGTTGCGGTTTATTTGGGGAATTTTTAAAAAAAAGAATTTTTTTTCCCCACCAGGACCAAAAAAAAAAAGAAAAAAAAAAGGAATTTAAGGAAAGGGAAGGAAGGGAAAAAGAGAAAAGAAAAGAGAGAGAGAGAAAAGAGAGAGGGGGAGAGAAAGGAAGAGGGAAAAGAAAAAAGTAGAGAATAGAAGAATGAAAAAAGAAAAAAATAAAAAAAAAGAAGAAAAGAAAAGTAGAAGAAGAAAGAAGAAGAAAAAAAAAATAGGGAGAAGAAAATTAAAAAAAAAAAAAAAAAAAGAAAAGAAAAAAAAAAAAAAAAAAAAAGAATTTAAAAAGAAAAAAAATAAAAAAAGAAAAAAAAGAAATAAAGAAATGAAATAATAAAAAAAAAAAAAAAGAAAAAAAAAAGAGAAAAAAAAGAAAATAAAAGAAATGAAAAAAAAAAAAAAGTAAAAAAAAAAAAAAAAAAGGGGGAAAAATAAAAAAAAAGAAAAAAAAGAAATTTAAAAAAAAAGAAAAGAAAAAAGAAAAAAGGGGGAAGAAGAAGGGAGAGAAAGAAAAAAAAGAAAAAGAGGAAGGGAAAGGAAAAGAAAAAAAGAAAAAAGAAAAGAGAAAAAAAAAAAAAAAAGGAGAAGGGGGAATGAGAAAAAAAGGGGGGATGGAAGGGGAGAAAAGGAAAAAAAAAAAAAAAAAAAGGATAGGTAAAGGGGGAAGAAAAGGGGAAAAAAGGGGAAAAAAAGGGGAGGGGGCTTGGGGCTTTTGAGTTTTCCTGGGGGGGGGGGGGGGGGGTTAGCCTCCTTTAAATTCAGGTTTGGTAACGAAAAGGGTAGGGGTCCCAAAGGGGGCAGTCCCGAAAAATTTTTTTTTTTTTTTTTTT
>JAMYXO010000951.1:0-17500 GCA_033310375.1 Conus canariensis
AAGTCATAATGATGATAATATTACTGATAGGAATACTAATAATGGTCAAAATATTGAAAAAAAAAAAAAATTAAGACAAGATTACTACCTGTCTTGGTGTCAATAAGTATGGGTGTGGGAGAAAGGAGAGTGGGTTAGAGGATTCTTAAACAGCAGGGTTGCCGTGGCAACAGTCCCAGAGGCGAAGGCGATGGTGATGTCAAAGTTAGTGGTGGTAGTATCAATACTAGCAACAGTATTACTGAATGATAATGCGGTCATTACTGTCATTATCATTTTTACCATTATACTTATAAGCATTATGTCCTATTATCACTAATCCCATTGCCAGCGTTAATTGTAGAATTAAAATAATGATAATACTTAGATACAATAACTTACTTTTTAGAAAGAGAGAGAGAGAGAGAGAGGGGGGGGGGGGAGAGATATTGTGTATAGGTGTGAATATGTTGCCCCTGCCCCTCCCCCTCCCCCAGTTAGTATGTAAACCCATCCCCTTCACCCTCATAGCATCAACACCTTAAAATAACGTACCAACCCACCACTTCAATCTCAGCCCACAATATCCTCCCACAAAACACACATACTACCATATCTCCCACTGTTTACCTCACACATAACTTATAGCTATCTTCCTTTCCCTTCTCACCACACCCTCTCTATTTCTCACATCAGTCTATTGTTTATTCAGATACTTGTCCACTCCATTTCCTTCATTTGGCTTTCTTTCATTTTCATTTACTATTTCTTCAACATGAGCTCCTGTTCCAGCTTCCCTCTTTCCTGTGCATATGCTGTGGAAATGTTGATAACTATGCGGAACCCCCCCCCCCCCCCCACACACACACACATATCCACGCACACACAAACACACACACTCACTCACTCTCTCTCTCTGACAGCAATTAGTTGTGTGCACATTAAATTGTAAGTGCATTCTCAGTCACCTATTTCCGAACCACTGCTGTGGTATCTAATCTACCAGTTTGTTTGATTGGTTTTTCTTTTTGTTTTTTTGTTTTTGTTTTTGTTGTTGTTGTTTTCATCATTTATTTTACTTTTTTGTACGTGTCCTTTCTTCCCCTTTCTTTTTGTTTTTCCTTTTACTTGTGCACTCAGGACATAAAATGACCACAAACCAAAACTCATGGCCATCGAGAGATGGACTGAGAATTTGCCATTTAAATATCAATAGTGCAGTCAGTAAGATCTCTGATATCTCGACCCTGATATCGAACCACCAAAAGCCATTCCATGTTCTGGGTCTCTCCGAATCAAGACTAAATACCTACATTAGTGATAAAGATGTATCAGTCCCAGGTTATAATATCGTTCGAAAAGACCCTACTAAAGACAAAGAGACAGGTCTTCTAGTGTATGTCAGTGAATCTCTCAACTTCAAGAGACTTTCCCACCTAGAACAGCATGACGTAGAAGCAGTGTGGATACAAATCACACTGAACAAATCACGATCCATTTTAATCGGGTTTTGCTATCGGAACCCAGCAGAAAGAGTCAGCTGGACTGATAAATTTGTTACTATGATGGACGCAGTTTCATTAGAATGTAAAGAGATTGTTTTACTCGGTGACTTCAATGTAGATCTTTTGAAATCAAACAGCCAATGGAACCAAACGATAAGTGTGTTGAATTTACATCAGATTATCAAAACACCCACCAGAGTCACACCAACTTCAAAGACAATCATTGACCATATCTATGTCTCAAATGAAAATAACATACTAGAAGCTTGTGTACCAGTCTTCTCTTCTAGTGATCATTACCCAGTGTGTGTTACATGGTCTAAACATGGAGTGAAAATCCCAAAACCAGGCCACAAAACCATAACCTATCGTTGCTTCTCAAAATTTAACGAACAAAACTTTTTGCTTGATTTAATGAACTCAGAACTTAATACAGTATACAATATTGCTGATCCAGATTCAGCGATTGACTTTTGGATCGAAATTTTTACAGAAGTCTATAACAGACATGCTCCGTTAAAAACAATCAGAGTAAAGCATATTCCCAAACCACCGTGGTACACGAAAGAATTACAGGAGGCATGCTACCTTAGAGACCTTTTGAAAGAACATGGCTATGAAGAAGAATCAAGATCACTAAGAAATGCAATAAACTCTCAGAAGCGCAGGGAAAAAACAAAATACTATCGCGAGTTATTAACTTCCAAACAAAATCCAAAACTGGTTTGGCAAGCAATAAACCAGCTTAGCAATAACAGTTCTTCTTCAAAATCAACTGTTATCAAAGGTATTTCTGCTGAACAACTTAACACTCACTTCTCTACCATTCCAGATACAGTTGTTACTACTGATCATTCAAGCTCTAATGAACTTAAAGAACTCCATCAATTTTGTCACGACAAAAAAATCACGTCTGAACTACACATTCCACTCATAACTGTGCACGAGGTGTATCAGTACCTACTTCATCTCAAACAGTCAGGAACACGTGGACTTGATGGCATAGATGGCAAAATTCTGAAACTCTCGGCTCCAGTTATAACTGACACGTTAACGTATATCTTTAATCTGTGCATAGATAAAAGCTATTTTCCTAATGCGTTCAAAAAAGCAAAAGTTATACCCATTCATAAATCTGGTGATAATACTGATCCTTCAAACTACAGACCAATATCAATCTTATCTATCCTTTCGAAACCTCTAGAAAAGCATTTAAATAAACACATCCTTCATCACTTCAACAAGTACGATTTGCTCCATCCCGGACAGTCTGGTTTCAGACAGAAACATTCCTGCCATTCTGCATTAATCAATCTTGTAGATGTGTGGCTTAATAATATTAATAACAACAGATATTGTGGTGTCTTATTCGTTGATTTTAAAAAAGCATTCGATGTCATTGACCACAATCTCCTTATTCGAAAACTGGAGGTATACGGTCTTTCAAAATCCGCCCTTATCCTTCTAAAATCATACATCACAAAACGACAACAATGCGTCTTATCGGGGACGACTGTCTCTTCTATAACAACTCTTAAGTATGGCGTTCCACAAGGCTCCATTTTAGGCCCGCTACTCTTCTCAATCTACATTAATGACCTACCCCTACATGTGAGATCTGCATGCGACCTCTTTGCAGATGACACCACAATTCACACCAGCCATAATGATCCTTCCAGTCTTTCAAAACATTTGCAAGAGAGTACCAATGACCTTGTAAAATGGACCGAACTAAATCACATGTCACTTCACCCTCAAAAAACAAAACTGATGTACATTACAACTAGGCAAAAAAGACAAAAGCTCACCAATGATTTCCCTCCTATACACCTCAATAATGTACTTGTGGAACAAGTCACTCATCATAAAGTATTAGGACTAATAATTGACAATAGTCTCAGCTGGAATCCCCACATAATGTTACTATGCAAAAAGCTCTCCCAGAAAGTCTATCAGCTCACCAAAATCAAACACTTTCTTGACCTTCATTCACGAAAACTTTTTTTCCATGCTCATATTCAGTCTTATGTTGATTATGCATCGACTATATGGGATTCTGCAAGTGCAAACACACTAAAACCATTGTTCAGCCTACATAAACGAGCGCTCAAATTAATCCTTCTGAAGAAAACTAGCCTCGAAAGCTCTGATTATAAACATCTTCACATTCTTCCATTCAGCCAGAGACTCAAATACAACAAAGGGCTAATGATGCACAAGATTCTGACCGGGAATGCCCCAACAACTTTAATGAGACGATTCTCAAAAGTCTCGTCGAGAAACTCCCACAAACTCCATATCCCAATCCCCAGAATTGACCTATTTAAATCAAGTCTAACGTACTCGGGAACCTCTTTGTGGAACTCCCTTCCAGAATCCATCAAACAAATCCATTGTACCACAACTTTCAAAAACACTTACCTTACCCATCTTCTGCGGTAAAAAAAAACAAAAAAAACCATAAGTAATACCAACAAGTGATCTCAAAAGCATAAATCATCCCCTTTTCATGTACTTAACCAATTTGTCTTTTCTATTTTTTTTTCTTCTTTTTATCATGTATCAAGTATTTTTATATATATATGTATACGTGTATGTATGTGTATGTGTATGTATATATATGTTTATATATGTATATATGTATACATACATATATATATATTACCAATGTGAGTGTGTGTATGTATGTAGTATGTTTGTATGTATGTATGTATGTGTGTGTATATGTATGTGTACGTGTGCGCATGTATATGTATGTGCGTGTGTATGTGTGTGTGTATGTGTGTATATGTATATATATATATATATATATATATATATATATATATATGTATATGCATGTATGTGTATGTGTGTGTGGGTATATATATGTGTGCATATGGATATAATCTTATGAAAAATGATTATATGTTGTGCCCTTTTTTCACTCTCTCTCTCTCTCTCTCTCTCTCTCTCTCTCTCTCACTGTCTGTCTGTCTCTCTCTCTCTCTCTCTTTCTCTCTCTGTCTGTGCGTGCGTGCATGTGTATGTTCCGAATTCCGTACATACTTTGTCATATTCTTTTTTACTGTCTGATTTTATACATGCTAATTGTTGTACGTTTTAGTACATTTCCATTCCAAATCGTTACATTTCATGCTGTTCCCCCTCTCCCTTCCATCCTCTCTCTCTCTCTCTCTCTCTCTCTCTTTTTTTTTTTTTTTTCTTTTTTTCTCCTCCCCCCCCCTCCCCCAATTTCATCTCACTTTGCTTAATACCTTCTACGTATTTTCATGCCTTGCGAAAAATGATTACATGTTGTGCCTTGCTCTGCTCTCTCTCTCTCTCTCTCTCTCTCTCTCCTCTCTCTCTCTCTCTCTCTCTCTCTCTCTCTGCGTGCGAGCGTGCGTGTACGTGTGTGTTCAAAAATATGTACGCACTTTGTCATATTCACTTCACTGTCTGTTTTCATACATGCCAATCTTGTACGTTGTAGTACATTTACATATGTTCCCCCAGCCCACCTCACTCCCTACCCCCACTCTCCCCTTCCTCTTCATTATTGTTATTCTCATTTTTATTTTTATTTTATTCTCTTATTATTATTATTTTGTTTGTTTTGTTTATTATTATTCTTATTTTTTGTTTTGTTTTCATTTCTCTTCTATTTTCATTTGATGTTCCTCTATGATTACATGACCGCTTTGCTTGCTTCTTTGCTTTCTTACATTAATTGATTTCACTGCATGTTGTAGTCCCTACTCAGGGCGAGGACTGGATGTAAAAAAGCACGTCAGTGCTTATCTATTATCCTCGTAAATAAAGAATTTTGTCTTGTCTTGTCTTGTCTTTTCTCTCTCGCGCGCACACACACACACGCATACACATATACTTATACATACATACATATATATATATATATATATATATATATTTGTTGTATTAAAACCAGTTAAAATCAAGCTTAAAACCACCTACAAGCTTGTTTCGCGCTGTGCGGTCGTCAGGGTGTAGTGAGCTTGTGCTGTCAGTGCTATATATATACAGCTTGTTGTCGTTTTTTTTCCCTGTGCTACATGTGTTTCTCAGGTGTTTTTGGTTTTATTCACTGATAAGAACTTCCATCTGTGTCTGCAATTGTTAACCATTTCTGTTCTAACATTTAAAGTTGTTAATTGTGGTTTACATAGTATAATGTATTTCTCTGTAAGGCATAGATTACATCTTTTTTAAATGTTATTGTATGGTGCTGCTCTTTTTAAGATTTTCCAAACCCCAATGCTTTTTTAAACCCCAACGCTAAAAAAGAAGATAAAAATACATAAGACTTCAAATCATGGCGAGTACCACCAACCATTGAAGAAATGAGAACATTTGAAGATAAAATGAGAAGAATGTTAGCCAACATAGAATTAAAAAAATCTACTAATAAATTCCAATCAGTGTTAGAAAAGGAAATTAAACAAATTCAAAATGATAAAAAAATATTTGTGAAGGCGGATAAAACCAACAACTTTTACAAAATAGAACCTGAAGAGTACTCAAAACTCCTTGACAAAAATATCCAAAAAATTACAGAAAGGCTGACAGGCTACATATGATCACATCAGAAAGAAAGAAAAGGAACTTGTTCACCAAATGGATCTAAGTGACAGAGTAGAGACCACAGCAGCTAGAGAAGCCTTTATTACACTCAAAGACCACAAACCCAATTTCTTGAACAATCCAACATATAGATTGATAAACCCTTCCAAATCTGAACTAGGAAAAATTAGTAAAAAAATCTTAGAGAAAACCATAAAAAACATAAAAGAAAACACTGAACTCAATCTCTGGAAAAACACATATGAAGTCATACAATGGTTAAAAAAACTCAATAAACAAGAAAATACAGTTTTCATAACATTTGACATAGTAGATTTCTATCCGTCTATAGATGAAAAGCTACTAACTAAAGCTATAAAATTTGCCAACAAATACACAGAAATATCTGCACAGTAAAAATGAAACCTGGATTAAGAACACAAGCAGGAATTCAACTTTTGATGTTACAATGGGATCATATGATGGTGCCGAAACTTGCAAACTTGGACTATTCATGTTATCCAATATTAAAAAAAAACTTGGAAAACAAACTGGACTGTACAGGGATGACGGCCTTGCCGCTCTGAATGACAACCCTAGGAATATTGAAAATAAGAAAAAAGAATTGTGTAAAATTTTCCACAACCAAAACTAAAAATCACCATAGAAGCAAACAAAAAGATAGTGAACTATTTAGACATAACGTTAGACCTCAATCAACATACCATACAAGAAACCAAATGATACGCCTGTTTATGTAAATATCAAAAGCAATCACCCACCCTCCATACTGAAAACAATACCCAAAAGCATAAATAAAAGACTATCCAATTTGTCATGTAATGAAACAGTATTCAACAATGCTACAGCTGAATACCAAGAGGCACTATATAAAAGTGGCTACAATTATGAACTACGATACGATCCAGACAATGATACAAAAAAATGCAGAAAGAACAGGAAAAGGAATATCATATGGTACAACCCCCCATATGATGCAAGAGTCAAAACAAACGTAGGGAAAGAATTCTTTAAAATCTTGACATCATCTTTCCCAAAAGACCATAAATTATTTAAGATATTCAACAAAAACAACATCAAATTATCATATTCACGTATGCCGAACCTTAAAAATGCCATTGATTCAGCAAATAAAATGAAAAGCAGCACAGAGAAAAATGAGGGTGATAAAAGGAAATCTTGTAACTGCACCAAAAAAGAACAGTGTCCCCTAAGCAACAAATGCCTTTACAACAACATTGTGTACCAAGCCACTGTAACATCAGAGAACGCAGAAGAAACATATGTAGGTATCACTGAAAACCAATTCAAAACTAGATATGCAAACCATAAACAATCATTCAACAAAGAAAGATATAAAAACCAAACAGAACTGAGTAAATACATTTGGAAACTTAAAGATAAAAACACAGACTACAACATATCTTGGAAAATCTTAAAAAGAGCAGCACCATACAATAACATTTCAAAAAGATGTAATCTATGGCTTACAGAGAAATACATTATACTATGTAAACCACAATTAGCAACTTTAAATGTTAGAACAGAAATGGTTAACAATTGCAGACACAGATGGAAGTTCTTATCAGTGAATAAAACCAAAAACACCTGAGAAACACATGCAGCACGGGGAAAAAAACGACAACAAGCTATATATATATATATATATAGCACTGACAGCACAAGCTCACTACACCCTGACGACCGCACAGCGTGAAACAAGCTTGTAGGTGGTTTTAAGCTCGATTTTAACTGGTTTTAATACAACAAATGTCGCTCCCTTTGTGGTTGAGCACTACTTTTAAAATAACGCTGACTCTTAGCACCATTCTCTCTCTCTCTCTATATATATATATAGATCAATATGGTTAAAAAGCCTAAAACAATTCTACAAGTGCTCAACCCCTTGGGGAGCAACATTAATTAAGACAAGTAATAAGAGGAATATTAAAATTATCTACAAATTTGTTTCTAGCGCTTGGCTATCATCAGGATGGAGTTTGGGTTGCCCACCACCGGTGTTATATAGCGTGTGGGGCCCGGTTGCAGCTGTTTTTACGTGCGTGTTGGTTGCACGTGTTTTGGGGGGTTTTCAGGTTGTTGTACGGGGTGTGTTCACTAACAACGATTTCCATTTATGCCTGAACACACCCCGTACAACAACCTGAAAACCCCCCAAAACACATGCAACCAACACACACGTGAAAACAGCTGCAACCGGGCCCCACACGCTATGTAACACCAGCGGTGGGCAACCCAAACTCCATCCTGACGATAGCCAAGCGCTAGAAACAAATTTGTAGATAATTTTAATATTCCTCTTATTACTTGTCTTAATTAATATATATATATATATATATATATATTTTGCCAACATTTTTTATTTAATTTTATTTATTTGTTTATCTAATCAGTATACCTTTTGTTACAACTTCAGAACTAGTATTACAAATGTTATATTTACTACTTTCATTAATGTAATCATTATTCTTTACAATATTTCTAACATTTCAGCTTACCACTTTTCTAGCCTCCTATAGCATCACTACCATTACTGTAGAGTTACAATCACAATTATTAACAAAACTATTACTGTAATTATTGATATACCTATTGGATTCCATCCTTCCCATAACTTATATCTTCTGTTTCCTTTCTGTTCTTCCTGTCGTCCCCTCTCCCTCCTCCCCTTGGATATTGCTGTTGTTTTTGTTTGTTTGTTTTCCTCCTTACTATCAGAATTAATACCTTTAGTACCATAAATATTATTAACATTGTTATTTTTTTTTTTTTTTTTCATCAATCTATTCTATTACCATTATTTTTCAATTATTATTTATGCATTAATTATCATTATTATTATTTTTTTAATGTTTCATTTATTTATTTGATTATTATAAAAATGTATTTTCTAAATACATTTCTATATCATGCTTTTATTACCTTAACCTTCACTATTGTTGTTAGCATTATCATTCAGTAATACTATTGCTAGTATTGATACTACCACCACTAACATTGACATCACCATCGCCTTCGCCTCTGGGACTGTTGCCACGGCAACCCTGCTGTTTAAGAATCCTCTATCCCACTCTCCTTTCTCCCACACCCATACTTATTGACACCAAGATAGGTAGTAATCTTGTCTTAATTTTTTTTTTTTTTTCAATATTTTGACCATTATTAGTATTCCTATCAGTAATATTATTATCATCATTACGACTTTGACTCGCACATTATTTCCTTTCCAACAGCCTCGTTCTCATTCAACGCCTTCTTCCTTGCGCTGAACTCAAGCGATTAAAGCTAAGTGAATTTTCGTTATTTTATTTGTTTGTGACTCACCTGAAGAAGACCTATGAGGTCAAAACACCTTGTGTTTTATCTTGACTTGTTTGTCCACGTTTCTCTGGGCGGTTCGCTAACATTTATTTAAGATTTGTTTAGATTTCCGCCTACAGTCGTCTCACTTTGTAATTAGATTTATGCTAATCTTTCAACAATAAAGCCTGCTGCATGTGCATGAAAGAATAACAATTCTTCCCATTTCTTTTCCAACTCTTCAAGTTGACAGTCTGTGAAAGTAACATTCTATACAAATCAAGAATTTGCAGTAACAAGTTCTTACAATTTTGCGTGGTTCGTACCCAGTACAAACTGGAAACATTTTTTAAATTTTTTTTTATATAAGCTGATCTGAAAATCAAAAGGATCTGGAAGCAGGATCCATGAGTATAATAGTTTTGATGTATCAAAGATCTAAGGACCACTACTCTACCCAGGGGAGTTGTCACTGGTTTTGATCAAGCATTGAATAAGTTTCTACTTCTAAAAGGTTATGTGTTGTACTGATATCTGTCATTTTAAACAAATTAAGGACAGACACTCTACCATGGGAATTATCAGCCTTCAGACCAAATATTATTCTTTTTTTACTTATGAAAGTTTATGTAATGTATTAATGTCTGTCATATTAAACAAATTATTCGGAAACAACAGCCTCAGGATTTTGTTTTGTTTGGGATCCCATTGCGTGTTGCTTTGTAGTAGATGAAATTGGGGTGAATTTTCATATGTTTTCGAGCCACTCATTTTAAGAGTTGTTTTTTTCTGTACTTTAAAATCAGGCCTGGTATTGGTTCAAATGTGTTCAAAGTGGAAAAAGAGTCCCTCGTATGATTGTCTATCTCTTCTAATGGTGAATAAAACATAATGCGCAAAGTGGATTATTTCAAACCCAATATTTGACATTTTAATTTCTTTAATGAATTTGTCTATTTCATTCACTAATATTCCAGCACACAAAGCAAAAAGATATGGTGAAATGAGATCTACCAGGCGGCAGCATCCCTCCACGTAAAAGCCTGAAGATGATTTTCCATTCACCATTACATAGGGCTTGATTTTCTAGTTAAAGGAGGCTACCCAGTATTGGTTTCTTACACAGCCAAAAAGCTTTAGAACCTTGTTCACAAAAAAGCAATTGACGGAATCGAATGCTTTTTCAAAGTCAATAAAAGCAAGTAAATGAGGAACAATTCACACAACAAAATAATGCATGACATCATATATTGTCCACAGGCTCTCTGATATATGTTCCTGATACAAACCCTAACTGGTCCTCATTGATTGATTTTGCTAAAACAGCTTTTATCCTGTTTGCTATGCAAGATGACCCTGTCTTGTATGTGACATTTAAAAGACTTACCTGCTTTCACTAGAGAAATGATAATGCCCTATTTTTGTGTTACAAGAATCTACACAAACTTGTATTCGTAATGGTGAATGGTTGCTGAACTGGTACGAGAGTGAAAGAAGAAGCAGGCAAGGTTGTCATTTAAACTTCCCCTTTATGTGATTACTGTCGAAACATTTACAATACAAACAAGACAGAGTAAGTGAACCCAAGAAATGCCATAAATCAGAATTTTGACTATGCAATGCACCCAGACTCTCAAAAACAAAGCAAATTACACTGGATGATTGGTATATCTACTATGCCAATAGGCTGAATATCATGAAGAGAGAAGATGAGCAAAATATTGGCCGAGCAGCGAATTTCATTCAGTGAGATATGTTTTTTTGTTGTACTCTTGGACTGTGAGTGTATTACGTCTTGCCCCAATGTCAGTTTTGATTTTTTTTTTTCATTAGGTTTGACTTGTCATTGCCTTCAGTACTGTTGACCATTTGTGATATCAGAACTCCTGACTCGGAACCCGATTCTGGTTTGGCATCCACAGTGTCAGTACTGTGGCGGCTTCTGCAAACTTTCCTCCTGTGGCTAGGAGATGCACATGGCAGTTGCTTGATGGTGGCGTTTTTCACCAGTGGGCTCTGCAGTCATGAAATAGGGGCAGGTACACCCATGGGAATGATTCCGTGGAGGTTCTGTTGTGTCACATCCAGTGGCCATTACACAACGGCATTTGCCAGGGAGTGATTATGTCCCTTCATGTGTAAATGGAATGCCCTGTGCGTGCCTGCACCATGTGTGAACACAGCGCAGGCTTCCACGGGTGGTGCAGGATTGCTCCCGACTGGTTTGTTTGGCAGTTGAGGGCATTATTTCTCTGGGTCCCACTTGCACCTCCAGGTGTGTCTTTTTTCCTTTTCTTTCCAGCAGCTTGTGGCTGCTGTTCTCAGCGCTGGACGTTTCCCTCTTGTTCTGTGGTGCTTAGAATCTCCACCACGGCAAAAGGAATGGTTCCTTTCCTCTTTGTGAAATGAGGTTCATGTTTTAGAATCTCTACCACGGCCAAAGGAATGGTTCCTTTCCTCTTTGTGAAATGACGTTCATGTTTTAGAATCTCCACCACGGCAAAAGGAATGGTTCCTTTCCTCTTTGTGAAATGAGGTTCATGTTTTAGAATCTCCACCACGGCAAAAGGAATGGTTCCTTTCCTCTTTGTGAAATGAGGTTCATGTTTTAGAATCTCCACCACGGCCAAAGGAATGGTTCATTTCCTCTTTGTCAAAGGAGGTTCATGTTTTAGAATCTCCACCACACCAAAAGGAATGGTTGGTTTCCTCTTTGTGAAACAAGGTTCATGTTGTAGACTCTCCACACTACGGAAAAAGGAATGGTTCATTTTCTCTTTGTGAAATGAGGTTCAGTTTTTTTCTTTCTGCAACAACATTCACAACTACATACACCTCGTCTTGGCCATTGCAGAGTTGTTTCTGTCACAATTCAAATCGTTGGCCAGCTTTTATTCCTTGAGCTAGAGTTAAATTCCCACCTTTTTTAAAGGAGGCCTCTCTTGTGGTTTTCTCTTGCGCTCCGTTGATGAATCAGTGTGTACCATAATATTATCATTGTGTGCTCACGGTCTGTAAGAATTTGGTGTGGTTCTTTTACAAAGTTACCAAAGAAATCATCTTGGTCCTGTTCCCTTTCTCTCAGTTTATGTCTTGCAATTCGTTTGTACTGTTCTGGTCGGACATCCATTGTTTAGAGCAATCGGGTTTTTCTGTTTCACCTGCAGCTCACTATCGAGTATGATAAATTATTCTATCTTGAGTGCTGCGCCAGATGACGAACCTTCTGGCTTTCTGCATGCCCGTTAGTGTCACCAATCGACTACTGGACCCAAACCCAACGTGATCTTTTGCATGTGTTCTCTTGCGAGAGACCTGTAGCACTGGAATCGAAGAAAGGATGTTTACTGTTCACAGAGGATATTTGATGTTCATAAAGGATGTTCAATGTTCACAAAGGATGTTCAATGTTCATAAAGGATGTTCAATGTTCATAAAGGATGTTCAATGTTCACATGCTCCATGGTCTACCCATCATGGGTAGGCCTGTAAATGTGAAAAAAAAATCAGATTCCGTTTCTGACAGACTTACAACGTTTACCTTGCGCCGAATATGAGAAGATAAGTGATTGCTCGTTCTTCGTTTCTATTGTCCTGAACGTTGTTTATCTTACCTGAAGAAGACCTACGGGGTCGAAACGCATCGTATTTTGTCTTCTAACTTATTTGTCTTTTTTTTTGGGGGGGGGGGACTCGCGAAGAATGTTTTTAAAATTTGTTTCAATTTCCACCTGAGTCACCTCACTTTGAATCTAACCATATAACGCGTGTGCGTGTGTGTGTGTGTGTGTGTGTGTGTTCTCAGTCGTTTATGCAGCAGTTTTCATGGTGTTTCCCTCACAATTCTTTTTTTTTTTTTTCCCCTTGCAACGAAGGTTCTCTTTTCCTTTTTGAAACCTTTTACATAAACAATATAACACATCATTGAATGTATTCACGTGCACCAATAAGTAAACACTATACTATCATTGTTTAGTAATTCCATACACAACATTGTCCAGATCTATTTGATATAGCAGTCATTAATTACAGAGAATAACAAAAGGAAATTCCCATGAAACTGCACGGTTATTTGATGCTGAGTAGAAAATAGAGCAACAACAAACAAACAAAAATTTAAAAGAAAATGAAATTAAAAAAAAAAAAATTATATATATATAGATTAAAAAAAATAATGAAAAAAAATTATAACATCAAAAGTATAAACAAAACAAAAAAACCAACTTGACATAAAACAATAAGTATTGTCTATGGGTGGAGAGGAGTTGACGGGAAAGGGGAGGAGCGATTGGAAATAGGGGGGGCGGGGGGGGGGGGGGGGGGGGGGTGGGGGGGTAAAGAATGAGGAATAAAGAGAAAAGGAAAGGTCACATACCGCTTTTACAAATCCAAACATATTTGATCCACGCTCAACTGCAGGAGCATTAGAATGCTTTTTGTATAATAATGTGTACAGTTTTGTTAGCTACTGTGACGTAAAACACTCTAATAAGAATGAAAATATTAGTATTATTTACGGCTAATTTTTTACTGCGACGTACTGTAGTGTCTAATCTGCGCACAGTGTGCTATATGGTAACCAGTTTTTAATAAAATCATGATAGCGCATTTCCATTACATGTGCATGCTTTTCTATTTGATATCTATGTTTAAGTTCGCATGTAAATTCAGACAGTCTTGGTATTGCATTAATAATTCTACTTTTATAGACGAAAAACTTTGCCCATAGTAAAATACGATCAAAAATTTGGTCTGTTTCTGTTCTTTCGTCGGTTCCGAACAAGATCAGCTCGACATTCAGTGATAATCTGAAACAATGTTCACATTTCTGTTTCAAATATCTTTCCAATTCCTTCCAGAATTCTTGTGTTATTGGACAATACCACAAATAGTGATGAATTGCGTCTCTTTCATTTTTGCAAAAACTACATTTATCGCTGTCTGAGAGACCCATTCTTTTTAGAAGTATATTTGATACCAAAACTCTGTGACAAAGTTTCAATTGAAACCATCTAAATTTTATTTCTTTGATTTTTCGGACATGTTTTAATACAGTTTCCCAGTCTATCGCTGTTTGTAACTTTTATTTCCCATTTTGCAAAAGACTCTATACTGAGTACATCTGTTTTATCCAGGAGCAAATTGTAGTAAATTTTTGATCCTTTGACAACACTTGTTATAATTTTCAAAACTTTGCTTTTATCATTCTTGACACTGTTTTCAAACATTATGTTTCTTTTTCTAGCGTATTCTGTTATAGCCTGGACACAGCCTAAATAATGGAGGTAATTCACCTGCACTCTTAACTTTGTTGAAAAACTTTTTTAACTTAAAAATGTGCCATTTTCATCCATCATATCTCCCACATGAATTATATCTTTGTCAAACCATAACTTGAAATAAAAGTGAGTTTTATCAATTTTGAATTTATCGTTATAAAAGATAGGTTCTGCTGCAATCTCCTCAGTATTCTCTAAATCTGTATGTTCAAAGTGTCATAAGATTTAAACACATCCTTCCAAAACTGATTACACCTACTCTGTAAATACTTCTTTGACCCAAAATAATTTAGATTGTTTACTTCTGGACAGAGTGTTACTAAAACCGTCTTCCACTTTGAGCTCTTAGTAATTAATTTTTAATCCACGACAGTTTTAAAGCTTGCATAAAGGCGTGAATGTCTGGCAAACCTATACCTCCATTTTCAATATTATGAATTGCATACTTTCGTTTAATTTTGTCAGGTTTGTTGTCCCATACAAATTCAAAACATCTTTTGCAGGTGTTTTATGTCACTGCCGGGGGGGTTTGGGAGTAACATCCACAGGTATACAAGTTTAGACAAAATAAGAGATTTTAATACTGCAACCTTACCAAGAGGAGTACACATACGTTTTGACCAAATTTTAAACAAGTTTTGAACTTCTGTAAACTTATCTGACATATTTCTGTTAGTTTTGATAAATCAGTTGTCAACCAAATTCCTAGCAGTTTGAATTTTATGGGGTTCCATATCATATGCTTTTCAGCCAGATGTACAGTTTGTGAGCCTTTCTTTTGCCCTAGCCATATGTTGCACGTTTTTTCAAAATTTAATTTAAGACCTGAAATGCCTTCAAATTCTTCTATTGAGTTGAACAGTTTTTCATATGACTTTTTATCCCCTTCTAATGTAAACAACGTGTCGTCTGCAAACTGGCTTATTTTAAATTCTGTGTCAGATATTTTTATTCCCTTAATTTCGTCGTCATCTTCTCTTATTTTGCTCACTAGTAATTCAACACATAACACAAAGAGATATGGGGATATAGGATCACCTTGGCGACATCCTCTCCTAATGGGAAAACTCAGATAACTTTCCATTAACGATTACATGAACTTTAATATTTTTGTAAAAAGTGCATATCCATTTACTCATATCCTTTCCAAAGCCACAGTAACTGATAACTTTTTCCAAATAGACCCAGTTTATGGAGTCGAAAGCCTTCTCAAAGTTGACTGAGACCAGTAACCCAGGCAGATTTTTGTTTTCTAAGTAATGCATCATGTCGTACAATAGTCTTAAATTATCCCCAATATACCTCCCTGATATGAACCCTGTCTGGTCTTCGTGAATTAGTTTAGGTAGGACTGTTTTAATTCTATTAGCTATGCAGGTTGATCCTATTTTATAAGTAACATTTAACAGTGAGATTGGTTTCCAGTTTTGTATATATTCCTTGGGTTTGTCTCCCTTGGGTAAACATATTATTATACCTTCTCTTTGAGTTACTGACATTTCTCCTTTATAAAAGCCTTCATTTAGAGAACGGATTACAAAATCTCCCAGCTGTTTCCAAAAAAATTTAAAGAAATTAACTGTAAATCCATCCGTGCCTGGGCTTTTGTCATTTTGCATATTTTTCAATGCTTCTGTTGCTTCTTCTTTTGTTATGAGACCTTCCAAGTTATCAGATTTGATTTTGCTTAATTTTGGTAATGTTTTTGTAAACTTGCCTATATCAGTATCCTGCAATTTCCATTCTTTATACAGGTCATGAAAAAGGATTTGGTCTTGTCTAACAAATCAGTTGTTTCCGTCAATACACGGCCATCTGCTGTTGTTAGTTTTAACATCTGTTTGCTAATAAAATGTCTTTTTTCAAGATTACAAAAATATTTATTTATTTTCTCCCCTTGTAGTGCCCACCTAACCTTTGATCTTAACATTACCCCTTCCATTTTTGTTTTTCTAATCTCTACCAGCTGAGCCTTTTTCTCCTTTAGAGTTGTTCTTTCAGCTTGGTTTGGATGAGAATTGCTCTCAAGGGTTTGTATTTCTTGTTCTAAAGTTTGTTCGGTCTTTGTTTTTGTGTATGCTGTATGAAATTGTTTTAGCCCTGATTTCCATTAGTAAGGTGTCCAAGAATAGCTGATCTGATACTACAAATTGAATCTGATTGTTAGGTATTTGTTTTAAATTTTCTCTCATATACGGAAGAGCTGCATACTGACACTTAACTTCTATTAGGTTATTTATTGATTGAACATATGTGTAATCTTTTAACAGTGACGAGTTGAATTTCCAAAGACTTTTATTTTTTTCCTCAACTTTAAAGGTAACTTCCATTGTAATGAGCGAATGGTCACTGCGGTAGCCAAAATGAATATCAGCATTACTCACTGAAGTAATTAATGTTTCCGAAACTAGGAAATAGTCAAGGCGGCTTTGTTGACGTGGATTTGGCCTTCGCCATGTGTATCTGAGGACCTCTGGGTTAAATTCTCTCCAAACATCTATTAATTCTAACTCAGATATAATTTCAATCACTTCCTCCCTAGCTTTAACATTGTTAATATTTTTATAATTATCATAATCTAAGGCTGGATTGAGCACTAAATTCCAGTCACCAGCAATAACAATATTCAGGCTACCCACTTCCTCAATTTGATTTTTGATGTTCTGAAAAAACGCTGTGTCATCCCTGTTTGGCCCATAAATATTAACTAATGTTATTTGTTTCCCAAATGAATTTATAACTAAAATAATATAATTTCCTTTCATGTCCTTAACTGCTTTTTCAATTTTAAAGTCAAAGTTATTGTTAAATAAAATTCCCACTCCTCTTGAC
>JAMYXO010000951.1:22500-35329 GCA_033310375.1 Conus canariensis
GTTTAAATGTCTCATCCAAGTTAGAATGAATGTTCAGCCTGACCACCACCCCGTTTAACGTTTTGGCCAGGATTCTCCCTGTAGAACTCCAGGCAGACATGGTGGCGGAGTGATCCATGGCACCCCGGAGCAGCTTGTAGTTGGCGGCTGTCAGGTCCTCCCCGATGCTGGTCCCCTTCCCCTTCAGCCGTCTCCAGTTCGCCAGCACCCGATCCCTCAGCTTGCAGTCGAAAAACCACACTAGGATGGGCCGTGGCTTGTCGCTGCTCCGTCTCCCCGTCCGGTGGGCCACCTCGACATCGCTGGGCTTCACCTCCACGCCAACACTGTCCGTACAGATACAACAGATCTTGGTCACTCAGTTCTCTGCCGTCTCATTCTCTTTCTCTGGCACCCGGAAAACACGAATATGACAACGTCGGGAATACTGTTCTAGGTTGTTGTTGTCTTTCTGTATTTCTCTGATTCTGTTTTCTTGCTGCTTGATGCTGTCACTCAGTCTCTCACTTTTCTGTTTCAGCTGCTTGATTTCCTGCTCTTGTTTGTCTTTCTGGATTTCCATGTCAACCAGCCTCCCCTCCAGTGCAGACATCTTTTCCATAAACGTTGTTGTCAGGTTACTGACTTTCTGACGCATGCTTTGGAAATCTTCCTTTGTAGTCAGTCCGTCAAGCCGTCTTTCAATGCGCGACAGTGCAGTCTGAATATCCATAGTGGGTCTGTCGTCCCGCTCTTCCTCAACTATGTGCTGGCGTTTTCTGTCTGGCTTTCTCTCTCTTTTCACTGTTTCGTCTTCAATACATACACTTGAGTCACTTTCGTCCGTTGATGATCTAAACACTCGTTTTGCTCTTCCTGCACTGTCACTATCATTCGACATGTTAACTCACAACACAGACGAGGGCACGGAGCGGAGTCATATCTTGAGATCGCAGCACGGACGCTAACGGTGCATATGTACTCCTATCTATGATGGCGCATCACAATGTCACAGTATTACTTTCCTGAAAAAGCCCATGTCCGACGATTCCTGCCTCACATCTCAACAAAAAGCATATCGGTAGATTTGTCCACACCTATTGAACAAGATTATGCACTTTTCGTTGGTTACACGTCAGTAATTAATGCGCAGTTAATCAATAATTGTAAGAGACGTGTTGAGGCAGTCCGCACGTCGCATGAGCGGAACTCACTCTCCCCTCACAATTCTTTCCATGTAAACAAAAAGCAACACCATCACCAGGAAGATACAGACATTCGTCAACAAGTGCCTGCGCCACATCCTCAACATCAGGTGGCCGGAGAAGATCTCGAACGCTGACCTATGGAAAAGAACCAGCCAGAATCCGATCGACCAGAACATCAAGAAAAGAAAATGGGGCTGGATAGGCCATACGCTCCGCAAACCCACAGACAACGTCACAAGACAAGCACTAGAGTGGAACCCACAAGGAAAAAGGAAAGTGGGACGGCCAAAACAGTCGTGGAGAAGATCCGTCGAGAGTGAAGTGAAGGAAGCCGGAATGACATGGACTCGGCTAAAGAGAACAGCCCAAAACAGAGTCCGTTGGCGTGGTGTTGTTGCGGCCCTATGCTCCACTGGGAGACAACAGGACTAAGTCAAAAGTCAAACAAAAAGCAAAAACAAAATTCTAATAAACGCGACAGACGGTTTATTCAAGAGTATGTGTGTGTGTGTGTGTGTGGTGACAAGACCCCCAGTACTGAGGGACCCTCTATGTCATTTCTTTGGACACTGAGGGTGTGTAAAATTCTGAGGGATTATTTGGGGACCTGATGTTTTCTAGACATATAATCCTCTTTAGCTTTCAGTAAAAGTATAGAAAATCGGAAAAACAGTGGTTCCCCATTCTTGTGGTTTCACTTACACAATTGTGTGAACTTTCACACACGATTACACACCTTCGTCTACTCTGGATACACACGTCCTGTGAGTTCGCCCCTTGCTTTCGATGCCGCCATGTTGTTGCTTTCGCCAGGTGATCCCTACATCTTCAAAGCAAGCAATATTTTTTCCCCCGTCTTTCTTTTGTTTTTGACATTAACTTTTTTTTTAGATTATTCTGATTTCAGGCAGTATTCTGAATTAGGCCTGTCTGACTGGAATAATTTGCTCGCATTTAGATTCTTTCAGAACGTACAGCTACTCAATGTCATTGATTATAATGTCACTCATTCACTTTGTGTTAATTTCATGACAGAAATAGCTCCCACTATAAAAAAAAAAAAAAAATTTTGGAAAGAGAGATCTTAACGTGAACCAATAATCATATAATCCTAGCTCCGATAAGCTTGATAGTGTAATGTTGCTCATAAATTTACTCAACATGAAGCTGAACAATTAAGTAGCAGGGAAAACAAGTGCAGGCTAACAATTCTTCAGTCGTTATAGTAATGACTTGGCAAAGATTTGAACTTTCAGGGAAAAAAAATGAGGATGAAGAAAATGGGCGGAATATATTATAAATAATGAGAAACCCTTCACTAGCTGCCTGAGGGAACCATCATCATCCCTCTCAAAGGCAGATCTATTTGTACTGCCTGCTCCTAGACCTTTCGTCCTGGGGGAATATATTATATATATAATGAGAAACCCTTCACTAGCTGCCTGAGGGAACCATCATCATCCCTCTCAAAGGCAGATCTATTTGTACTGCCTGCTCCTAGGCCTTTCGTCCGCTGAATCGGACTCATCAGGGAGACACGGCTGATTGTGTCTGCGCTCCTGGTGTCAAATAGAGACACACCACAGTCCATAATTCTGTGGTGTTCTCACCACCAAGAGTTCAAAAAAAAATCCAACAGCACCCCCAAAGCAGCCAGCGAAGGATAGTAAAATGGAATAAAACGAAAGTGTGGAGAGGAAAAAAGTTGCTGAAAAACTAAAAGGATTATGCAAACAGTATAAAGCGCAGGGGACAATCTTTGAGCCTATGCTTGAGGATCCATTCAAGGATGCAAGGGAGATCAAAAGATATGAAACATTCTGAGTGGTCAGCTCTGCTGTTCAATAACTCGAGCATTGTCAGTGGCTAAGAATTGTGCAGAACCACCTTTACTTGGATCTCCTAAGAGATGCATCTCCCACTGATTGACCAAACAATATAATGCTGAACAATTAAGTAGTGAGGGGAAAACAAGTGCAGGCTAACAATTCTTCAGTCAATACAGTAATGACTTGGCAAAGATTTGAACTTTTAGGGAAAAAAAAATTTACTCAACATGTTTGAAAATTTAAGATCAATGTAATCTGCCTTTACTTCAGGCGATTTTAGTTTTAAAACAGACGTATAACATTTTAACAGAAAGAGCAAGGTTAGTTTTCTTTTTTCACTAAAGACAACTTTTGATTTGCTCACCTAAGTTGATGAATTTTTAACGATTTTATTCTCATAGGGCCGACTCGATTGCACGGGATGTCGTGTTGGCCCTAGGAGTTTGGCATACTTTCTGTGTTCACACATAAACGTAGACTCAAAAGTAGAGAATAAGGGTAAATGTTGATTTAAAGTGTAATATAAACCAGTCTTCTTACCTCTTCGCTTCTCTTGTTTACTCTCCCTCGCCCCCCCCACCCCCCTCCCACACACACTTCTCACCATCTTTCAGCCTGGAAAGCAAACACACACACACACAAAAGATTAAAATGACGTGGTGAGAACCTTCCTGATATGATGACACTGTCTCGTCTCATCTTTTTTCTTTTGAATTTTTTTTTTACTTGGAGGGGTCGGGGAGAAGAAGCAAAGTTGATAAACTTGAGAGTTCAAATCAATTTTGTGGGCATATCCCCTCCCCAAATCAACTGTTCACATCCATACTAGTAAAAAAAAAAAGAAAGAAATGAAGAAAAAGTTCACATCCATGTCACTACCTTTGAAGAACTCGATCAGCTTTCTCCTGGAGCTGCGCCGTCGCCATGTCCAGAGCATCCTGGTTCCTCACATTCTCCATCTCAGAGCTCCCTGCCCCTGGCAGGTCAGCCCCAGTGATGTCCCTTCTTTAGGGGTGGAGGTGCTGTTGGGGTAGGCAGGCCTGAATCCAGCCACCAGAACTCGTCTTTCTGGTTCTGCTCCTGTCTGAGATGAGCCTAAACAAGACAGTGGCACATGTCTAAAACGCTCTTCACAAAACCGAAACAAGACAGTGGCAGATGTCATGTCTAAAACGCCCTTCACAAAGCCTAAACAAGACAGTGGCACATGTCTAAAATGCTCTTCACAAAACCTAAAGACAGTGCTAGATGTCATGTCTAAAACGCCCTTCACAAAGCCTAAACAAGACAGTGGCACATGTCTAAAACGCCCTTCACACAGCCTAAACAAGACTGTCTTTACAAAAAGGGCAGTCACAGGGTCCATACAGGTCGACATGTTCAACATTCCATGACTTTTCTATGCCATTTTGGGCAGCTTCCATGACCCCAAATCAGCCATGTTCATCCACCTAACTAATGTCAGTTTCAGTGATGTCTGTAACGGGCTCAATGGTCACATGATTTTTTAACGCTGACACCACCCCACCCAGACCTACTAAACTTTGTCTTCTTTGAAGGCTTCACCTTTAATTCCATGACTGGACTAGGACCATAATGCCATGACTTATCAGTCGTGGAAAATTTCTCTGTGACTGTCCATCATATCCATGAACTGTACGGACTCTGTGAAGTGTTGACAGGGAGGTCAGTCTAGTGTAGACATGACTCTGTGAAGTGTTGACAGGGAGGTCAGTCTAGTGTAGACAGATATATTCCAGAAAAGTAATTCTTTCCATGGTGACAGAAGCTACTCAGCAAGTCTTTGCTGGCATTTTTTTTTTCTAGGAGTGGCTGTGTGTGTGCATGTGTGTGTGTGTGTGTGTGTGTGTGTGTGCATGTGTGTGTGTGTGTGTGTGTGCATGTGTGTGTGTGTGTGTGTGTGTGTTTCTGTGTGTGTGTGTCTGTGTCCGTGTGTGTGTGTGCATGTGTGTGTGTGTGTGCATGTGTGTGTGTGTGTGTGTGTGTGCATGTGTGTGTGTGTCTCTGTGTGTGTGTGTGTGTGTGTGCATGTGTGTGTGCATGCATATGTTGTGTGTTTGTTTACATATACATATATGCATATACATGTGCACATTTGTGTGAGCATGTGTGTGTGCACGCATGTGCACACACAAATGTGTGCATGCGCATGTGCATACATATGTGCATGCGCTAATGCAAGCGTACATGTGCATGTACCTGCATGTGCATACTTGTGTGTGTGTGTGTGTGTGTGTGTGTGTGTGTGTGTGTGTGTGTGTTTGCATGCATGCAAAAGTGACTCCATACTCCTGTGCCCCCATGAAGAAAGAGAGGGTGGGGGTGAGGGGGCAGAGAGCAGGTGGAAGAAGCTGACATGGTTCAGACAGATGATTTGTCTTTGATCATACAACATTAGGAGCAGACTAGTGCAGACAGATGATTTGTCTTTGACCATACAACACTAGGAGCAGAATAGTTCAGACAGATGATTTGTCTTTGACCATACAACACTAGGAGCAGAACTAGTTCAGACAGATGATTTGTCTTTGACCTACAACACTAGGAGCAGACTAGTGCAGACAGATGATTTGTCTTTGACCATACAACACTAGGAGCAGAATAGTTCAGACAGATGATTTGTCTTTGACCCGTACAACACTAGGAGCAGACTAGTTCAGACAGATGATTTGTCTTTGACCATACAACACTAGGAGCAACTAGTTCAGACAGATGATTTATCTTTGACCACACAATACTAGGAGCAGACTAGTGCAGACAGATGATTTGTCTTTGACCATACAACACTAGGAGCAGAATAGTTCAGACAGATGATTGTCTTTGACCATACAACACTAGGAGCAGACTAGTTCAGACAGATGATTTGTCTTTGACCATACAACACTAGGAGCAGACTAGTTCAGACAGATGATTTGTCTTTGACCATACAACACTAGGAGCAGACTAGTTCAGAAAAGATATTTGTCTTTGACATACAATAGGACAGACTATCAGATAGTGACATACCATACATATCACTCACACACACCAGCATCACACACATAAGCTCTTCCAACCTTGCGGAGGAAGGTCGCTCGCTGTCGGGCCAGGACTCGAAGTTGGAGCTGTCGGGGCTCTTGGAAGGTGTGTCGCCATTGACATCAGCGTTTGATGGTGTGAGAACCAAACAGGAACTCCTCTCCGGCATTGGCTCCTCATGTTTGTTGCTGTCACTCCGCTTTGGGCTCAGAGCCAGCTGTAAAGAATAGACAGGCACTGATGATTCTTCTCACCATGTGTTTGAAGTGGGCTCAGTGCCAGCTGTAAAGAATAAACAGGCACTGATGATTCTTCCTCACCATGTGTTTGAAGTGGGCTCAGTGCCAGCTGTAAAGAATAAACAGGCACTGATGATTCTTCCTTACCATGTGTTTGAAGTGGCTCAGTACCAGCTGTGAAGAATAAACAAGCACTGATGATTCTTCCTCACTATGTGTTTGACCTGATAGCACATCGGTGGAGTTTAAACAGCACATACATTATCACTAATCCTGGTCGTCTGGAAATTACTGCCATTTGTCCTGGTGTAGAACACATCATCCACCAAACCAATACAAACAACAGTCATCTACACAAACGTGTCAGACTGTCAGAATAACTTGCCACACCACACAGCACACCAGGGTGTGGTATACAGGGTGTGTGATGACTTCAACTCTTTCTGTAAACTGCATGTAGCAGCTCCCCAGGGTATGTACGTTCAGGTTCTCATTAAACGACTGAAGTATTGGTGTGTTTCTAGGCCCTGGAGAATTGTGGCGTTTAGCCTCAGAAAGTCTCCGAAATATGACTGCAAGTGCAGTGTTCACAGCCTTGATGAAATGTTCATTGAATCTCAAAGAGAAAGGATAATGACGGTGAGCTTCAACAATCCTCGGGTGAAGGTTATTCCGGTGACAATCCAAAGTCACAACTTCATTGTAGAATGTACAGCTGATAATGCTGGATACCTGACAACACCCCATTACCCTAGCCCTGTACTTACGCAGTTTAGTCAGGAATGGGAAGTACCCACCAGATATGTCATAAGTAGAAAGCAGTTTCCATGCCTCAGCCTTCCCCTGCTAGGACATTGTCGTGTCATGACACTGACCTACGCCAAACCTAATTCAGCTTGCGAAACTGTGAAACAACTGGCTGCTTCGAATATGCCATTAATTGATGTTATTTACACATTATACCTCAAGTTCCAACTTTCTTATCGTTTCTTTTGCCAAAGTGGTATGAAACTATATGTGTCTGTTCTGAAATCTCCAGAGGTGTTTTCAACTGTTCTGTTGATTTCTACTCTAAACTTCAGGGTCACGTGGAGTGTAATCACCAGGCAGAGTGTGAGGATGGGTGGGATGAAACAGATCACTGTGACTTCAGCAGTGCCGACTGCCAGGGACTGGTGGCATCAGGAACAAGTGTCTGTACTTTAAAATCAGGCCTGGTGTTGATTCAAATGTGTTCAACGTGGAAAAAAGAGTCCCTCGTATGATTGTCTATCTCTTCTAATGGTAAATAAAGCATAATACGCAAAGTGGATTAATTTCAAACCCAAGATTTGATATTTTAATTTCTTTAATGAATTTGTCTCCTATTTCATTCACTAATATTTCAGCACACAAAGCAAAAAGATATGGTGAAATGAGATCTACCAGGTGACAGCATCCCTCCACGTTACCTGAAGCCTGAAGATGATTTTCCATTCACCATTACATAGGGCTTGATTTTCTAGTTAAAGGAGGCTACCCAGTATTGGTTTCTTACACAGCCAAAAAGCTTTAGAACCTTGTTCACAAAAAAGCAACTGACAGAATCGAATGCTTTTTCAAAGTCAATAAAAGCAAGTAAATGAGGAACAATTCACACAACAAAACGATGCATGACATCATATATTGTTCACAGGCTCTCTGATATATGTTCCTGATACAAACCCTAACTGGTCCTCATTGATTAATTTTGCTAAAACAGCTTTTATCCTGTTTGCTATGCAAGATGACCCTGTCTTGTATGTGACATTTAAAAGACTTAACTGCTTTCACTAGAGAAATGATAATGCCCTTTTTTGTGTTACAAGAATCTACACAAACTTGTATTCGTAATGGTGAATGGTTGCTGAACTGGTACGAGAGTGAAAGAGGAAGCAGGCAAGGTTGTCATTTAAACTTCCCCTTTATGTGATTACTGTCGAAACATTTACAATACAAACAAGACAGAGTAAGTGAACCCAAGAAATGCCATCAATCAGAATTTTGACTATGCAACGCACCCAGACTCTCAAAAACAAAGCAAATTACACTGGATGATTGGTATATCTACTATGCCAATAGGTTGAATATCATGAAGAGAGAAGATGAGCAAAATATTGGCCGAGCAGCGAACTTCATTCAGTGAGACATGTTTTTTTGTTGTACTCTTGGATCACCTGTGAGTGTATTACGTCTTGCCCCAATGTCAAATTTGATTTTTTTTTTCATCAGGTTTGACTTGTCATTGCCTTCAGTACTGTTGACCACTGTGATATCAGAACTCCTGACTTTGAACCCGATTCTGGTTTGGCATCCACAGTGTCAGTACTGTGGCGGCTTCTGCAAACTTTCCTCCTGTGGCTAGGAGATGCACATGGCAGTCGCTTGATGGTGGCGTTTTTCGCCAGTGGGCTCTGCAGTCATGAAACAGGGGCAGGTACACCCATGGGAACGGTTCCGTGGAGGTTCTGTTGTGTCACATCCAGTGGCCATTACAGAACGGCATTTGCCAGGGAGTAATTATGTCCCTTCACGTGTAAATGGAATGCCCTGTGCGTGCCTGCACCATGTGTGAACACAGCGCAGGCTTCCACGGGTGGTGCAGGACTGCTCCCGACTGGTTTGATTGGCAGTTGAGGGCATTACTTCTCTGGGTCCCACTTGCACCTCCAGGTGTGTCTTTTTTCCTTTTCTTTCCGGCAGTTTGTGGCTGCTGTTCTCAGCGCTGGACGTTTCCCTCTTGTTCTGTGGTGCTTAGAATCTCCACCACGGCAAAAGGAATGGTTCCTTTCCTCTTTGTGAAATGAGGTTCATGTTTTAGAATCTCTACCACGGCAAAAGGAATGGTTCCTTTCCTCTTTGTGAAATGACGTTCATGTTTTAGAATCTCCACCACGGCAAAAGGAATGGTTCCTTTCCTCTTTGTGAAATGAGGTTCATGTTTTAGAATCTCTACCACGGCCAAAGGAATGGTTCCTTTCCTCTTTGTGAAATGAGGTTCATGTTTTAGAATCTCTACCACGGCCAAAGGAATGGTTCCTTTCCACTTTGTGAAATGAGGTTCATGTTTTAGAATCTCCACCACGGCAAAAGGAATGGTTCCTTTCCTCTTTGTGAAATGAGCTTCATGTTTTAGAATCTCTACCACGGCAAAAGGAATGGTTCCTTTCCTCTTTGTGAAATGAGGCTCATGTTTTAGAATCTCCACCACACCAAAAGGAATGGTTGGTTTCCTCTTTGTGAAACAAGGTTCACGTTGTAGACTCTCCACACTACGGAAAAAGGAATGGTTCATTTTCTCTTTGTGAAATGAGGTTCATGTTTTTTTCTTTCTGCAACAACATTCACAACCACATACACCTCGTCTTGGCCATTGCAGAGTTGTTTCTGTCACAATTCAAATCGTTGGCCAGCTTTTATTCCCTGAGCTAGAGTTAAATTCCCACCTTTTTTAAAGGAGGCCTCTCTTGTGGTTTTCTCTTGCGCTCCGTTGATGAATCAGTGTGTACCATAATATTATCATTGTGTGCTCACGGTCTGTAAGAATTTGGTGTGGTTCTTTTACAAAGTTACAAAGAAATCATCTTGGTCCTGTTCCCTTTCTCTCAGTTTATGTCTTGAAATTCGTTTCTTCTGTTCTGGTCGGACATCCATTGTTTAGAGCAATCGGGTTTTTCTGTTTCACCTGCAGCTCACTATCGAGTATGATGAATTATTCTATCTTGAGTGCTGCGCCAGATGACGAACCTTCTGGCTTTCTGCATGCCCGTTAGTGTCACCAATCGACTACTGGACCCAAACCCAACGTGATCTTTTGCATGTGTTCTCTTGCAAGAGACCTGTAGCACTGGAATCGAAGAAAGGATGTTCACTGTTCACAAAGGATGTTCGATGTTCATAAAGGATGTTCAATGTTCACAAAGGATTTGATGTTCATAAAGGATGTTCAATGTTCATAAAGGATGTTCAATGTTCATAAAGGATGTTCAATGTTCACATGCGCCATGGTCTACCCATCATGGGTAGGCCTGTAAATGTGAAAAAAAAATCAGATTCTGTTTCTGACACACTTACAACGCTTATCTTGTGCCGAATATGAGAAGATAAGTGATTGCTCGTTCTTCGTTTCTATTGTCCTGAACGTTGTTTATCTTACCTGAAGAAGACCTACGGGGGGTCGAAACGCGTCGTATTTTGTCTTCTAACTTATTTGTCTTTTTTTTTTTTTTTTGGACTCGCGAAGAATGTTTTAAAAATTTGTTTCAATTTCCACCTGAGTCACCTCACTTTGAAACTACCATGTAACGTGTGTGTGTGTGTGTGTGTGTGTGTGTGTGTGTGTTTTCAGTCGTTTACGCAGCAATTTTCATGGTGTTTCCCTCACAGTTCTTTCCATGTAAACAAAAAGCAAAAACAAAATCCCAATAAACGCGACAGACGGTTTATTCAAGTGTGTTCGTGTGTATGTGTGTGTGTGTGTGTGTGTGTGTTTTCAGTTGTTTACGCAGCAATTTTCATGGTGTTTCCCTTACAATTCTTTCCATGTAAACAAAAAGCAAAAACAAAATTCTAATAAACGCGAACGACGGTTTATTCAAGTGTGTGTGTATGTGTGTGTGTGTGTGTGGTGACAAGACCCCCAGTACTGAGGGACCCTCTATGTCATTTCTTTGGACACTGAGGGTGTGTAAAATTCTGAGGGATTATTTGGGGACCTGATGTTTTCTAGACATCTAATCCTCTTTAGTTTTCAGTAAAAGTATAGAAAATCGGAAAAACAGTGGTCCCCCATTCTTGTGGTTTCACTTACACAATTGTGTGAACTTTCACACACGATTACACACCTTCGTCTACTCTGGATACACACGTCCTGTGAGTTCGCCCCTTTGCTTTCAATGCCGCCATGTTGTTGCTTTCGCCAGGTGATCCTACATCTTCAAAGTAAGCAATATTTTTTCCCCCGTCTTTCTTTTGTTTTTGACATTAACTTTTTTTTTAGATTATTCTGATTTCAGGCAGTATTCTGAATTAGGCCTGTCTGACTGGAATACTTTGCTCGCGTTTAGATTCTTTCAGAACGTACAGCTACTCAATGACATTGATTATAATGTCAATCATTCACTTTGTGTTAATTTCATGACAGAAATAGCTCCCACTATCAAAAATAAAAAAACCTTTTGGAAAGAGAGATCTTAACGTGAACCAATAATCATATAATCCTAGCTCCGATAAGCTTGATGGTGTAATGTTGCTCATAAATTTACTCAACATGTTTGAAAATTTAAGATCAATGTAGATCTGCCTTTACTTCAGGCGATTTTAGTTTTAAAACAGACGTATAACATTTTAACAGAAAGAGCAAGGTTAGTTTTCTTTTTTCACTAAAGACAACTTTTGATTTGCTCACCTAAGTTGACGAATTTTTAACGATTTTATTCTCATAGGGCCGACTCGATTGCACGGGATGTCGTGTTGGCCCTAGGAGTTTGGCATACTTTCTGTGTTCACACATAAACGTAGACTCAAAAGTAGAGAATAAGGGTAAATGTTGATTTAAAGTGTAATATAAACCAGTCTTCTTACCTCTTCGCTTCTCTTGTTTACTCTCCCTCGCCCCCCCCCCCCCCCCCCTCCCACACACACTTCTCACCATCTTTCAGCCTGGAAAGCAAACACACACACACACAAAAGATTAAAATGACGTGGTGAGAACCTTCCTGATATGATGACACTGTCTCGTCTCATCTTTTTTCTTTTGCATTTTTTTTTACTTGGAGGGGTCGGGGAGAAGAAGCAAAGTTGATAAACTTGAGAGTTCAAATCAATTTTGTGGGCGTATCCCCTCCCCGAATCAACTGTTCACATCCATACTAGTAAAAAAAAAAAGAAAGAAATGAAGAAAAAGTTCACATCCATGTCACTACCTTTGAAGAACTCGATCAGCTTTCTCCTGGAGCTGCGCCGTCGCCATGTCCAGAGCGTCCTGGTTCCTCACATTCTCCATCGTCAGAGCTCCCTGCCCCTGGCAGGTCAGCCCCAGTGATGTCCCTTCTTTAGGGTGGAGGTGCTGTTGGGGGTGGGCAGGCCTGAATCCAGCCACCAGAACTCGTCTTTCTGGTTCTGCTCCTGTCTGAGATGAGCCTAACAGACAGTGGACATGTCAACGCTCTCACAAAACTAACAAGGCACATGTCTAAAACGCTCTTCACAAAACCTAAACAAGACAGTGGCACATGTCTAAAACGCCCTTCACAAAGCCGTAAACAAGACAGTGGCACATGTCTAAAATGCTCTTCACAAAACCTTAAACAAGACAGTGGCAGATGTCATGTCTAAAACGCCCTTCACAAAGCCTAAACAAGACAGTGGCACATGTCTAAAACGCCCTTCACACAGCCTAAACAAGACTGTCTTTACAAAAAGGGCAGTCACAGGGTTCATACAGGTCGACACGTTCAACATTCCATGACTTTTCTACGCCATTTTAGGCAGCTTCCATGACCCCAAATCAGCCATG
>JAMYXO010000952.1:0-30000 GCA_033310375.1 Conus canariensis
AAAACCCCCCCCTTTTAAAAAGAAAAGGATTAAACGGGAACCAAAACCCCATATAATAAAAAAAAATTTTACACGAAATTAATAAAAGAAATCATTTGAGTAATTTGGGAACAAATGAAAAAAATTCAGAAAACAAAGAAATAAATGACGTTTTTTAAAACGGAAATCAAACGTATTCTTTAAAAAAAATTTAAACTCTCCCCAAAGTACCGGGGAAAATTTGGGAAAAAGCAATTAACATTTAACTAATAAACACTTGCAAAAATCAAAAAAACAGCTCAACTATCGCAAACAAAAAAACATTTTGCAACCAAAACGATAGATCATAATTAAATTAACCCTTAAAAAATATTCAATTTTAAAAACAAACATCCACTAAGGTATTCGTGTTCCTTTTAGTCTGAAACCCCTGACCCTTTTTGGGTTTTAGTAAACCCTTGTCTTCTACAACCCAATAAAAATACTCGTGATTTAGAGGTATCGAGAAAAAAAATATTTTAAGTTGCAGTCCTTTATCACAATACTTTGACATACTTTTACATTTACATAGAAAAAACAAATTTTTCCTCTAAAAATTTAAAAGGAAGCTAAAGTTATTCCTGTAAAAACCGGGGATTCTTAAAAAACCCATCAAATTACAGACCGAAATCCTTTTATCAGCCTTTGCAAAACCGATCGAAAAACATATGCATAAGTTCTGTATTCTTTTTCGCTATAACAAATTTCCCACAAAGTCAGTGGGGCTTTCAAAAACATCATTTTTTCCACACACCCTCATACAGCTTATCGACATCTCTTGCAGCATAAACGAGAAAAAATTTTGCAGTATTCCTTTTTTAACTTGAAAAAGTTTTGATTTTCCTCAACCATTCTTTTTTTTGGCCGTAAACTTGAATTTTAACGAACTGACCCCAAAAATTCATAAGTCTTATTTCATTTTTTTTTATGTGCCCGAAAACAATTAATAGCTGAGCGCAAAAGGGGTCAACTTTATGCCGTCAAATGGGGTGTCCAAAAGGGCTCTGTTTTTGGGGACCCTTTTTGTTTACTATTTACGAAAAGATTTGCCTTGTTTGTTAAATGAAAATGCAAAATTTTTGCAGATGATCACCCTTCAGAAACCGACTCTACCCTATGAATTAACAATTAAGCTTCAATCAGTATCGTAAACTTAAAAGGGGACACAATAAACCAATGCTTTAAAGCTTTAAAACAAAGTGCTGTACTTCTAAAAGACAAAAACGACAAAAAAGAAATAAAAATTTTTTTTCAGCCTTTACTCATATCCATAAAAAAGTTGGGGAAAATCAGTTCACCAAAACACTGGGGTCATATTGCAAGTTTATCTTGGGCTGAACAATAACATTCTTGCAAAAGCCTTTCCCAAAAAATATTTCAGTTGTCTCGGATAAAAAATTTCCTCGATGGCCACTCCGAAAAATTTTTTTTTTTTGCACATATTTTTCATTAAATTTATTATGCACAACCCCTTTGGGACAACTGTAGTTTCATAATTTTTAAAATTTTAATTATCGTCTTACAACGGCATTGAAATTTGTATTTTAAAAAAACGGGGCCTCCCTAACTGATGAAAAATTACAAAAAAATCAAAATATTTAAACCCCCAAACAACTCTTTTTCAAAAAGCCCTTTTTTATGATAACGTTTTTTTAATGAACACCCCCCAAAAAAACAGAAACATTTTTGATCAATTGCCCTAACAAATCATTTTTGTCCATTCCTAACACGCAACAATTTATACAAATCCAGTTTGTTTTTCATGGGAATCTGTGGAATAAACTCAAAAACCCCTTAAAAAATACAAAAAATAAAAACACTTAGGAAAAAATTAAAAATTACTCATGAATCGTTTGCCACATGAACTGAAAAAAGTCCCTCCTGGCAGAAAAGAAATAATTTGTAAAGATATACACTTTGTGAAGTTTCCATAGGGACGGCAATGAGCATTAATACCTTTTTGGTGAATGGAAATGAGTGGGTATAGGGGAGGAGATGGGAGGGGGTAAGACGTTATGTTTACTTTTCTTTCGATGAATGGCATTGTACACATTTTCTTTTCTTTTCTCTTTTTTTCTTTTTTCATAGATGGCTTGATGAAAAAAAAGCAATTTATGTTGCTTATTCAATTTTTTCCATCTCTAAAAAAAAATTTGACTTGACTTTTGACTTTGACACCCCACACACACCACACACACACACACGCACACACACAACACAAAACACCACACACACACACACAACACACACACACACAATGCACATACACCTACACATAATACAAACCGAGCAAGGGGAAAACGCGCACAACACACGAAACATGCATGCACACACAAACACACACACATAAACAAACGCGCATGCGTGCATTCACAGACACATACGTACCTACAGACAGACAGACATTAGACAGACAGAAGGCTCATCGAACAAAACACCCCAAAGACAATGCGCGAAGCGCGCGGGGGCGCGCACAAACACACACACACACACACACACACACACACACACCAAACACACACACACACACACACACACACACGCATACAGTGAGTGATAAGAGTTACAGAGCAAAGAGATTGATTTGGGGAGAGAGTGAGAGAGAGAGACAGAGAGAGATACAGACAGAGCAAGAGAGAGAGAGAGAGAGAGAGAGAGAGAGAGACTCTGTGCGTCGGTGAACAGACTGAGTGTTGTGCCGTGCGTGCATGCGCTCGCTTGCGTGTGTGCGTATGTGACTGCGTGGTATATGTGTGTGTGTGTGTGTGTGTGTGTGTGGTGTGTGTGTGTGTGTGTGTGTGTGTGTGTGCGTGCGCGCGCGCGCGTATGCGTGCGTACGTGCGTGCACGCGGTAAAATAACGATTTTTTTAATCGCAAAAGCAATATTGGCGGGGGGACAACTGTTGCAAGTGAGGTTTAAAAACAGAGTGACTGAAAAGCGGAAAATGAAGCAAAATTTAGAAAGGGGGGGGGTAGTTACCTCCAAGAACATAGACGAACAAAGTACAGGACAAGACACAATGCATTTCGACCTCTCGGGTCTTCTTCAGGCAAAAACAGAAGACCCAAGAGGTTTGAAACGCATTGTGTCTTGTCCTGTACTTTGTTTGTCTATGTCCTTGGCGGTAACTAACCCCATTCTTTCTAAATGTTGCAAGTGACACTAGAGTCATTTTGGCATTGATTCCTTCCCCTTGAACATGTTTCACGGTCAGTTAGACTTGGTTTCAGCGCTTTTTTCCGAGTCACTGTCCGGCGGTATTTTCAACTCGATTCTAACTTCTTAAAATTTTCAACTGCATTTTTATGCATTTATCTTCATTACGAGATCTGGCCATTGCATATGGATATTTCCAACTTCAAGCAAACATTTCTGAGTAGTTTTAGAGCTGTGACAATGCGTGCTGCCCATGAACCTATCACATCACACCCCACACACACACACACACACCACACACACACACACACACACACACACACAACACACACACACACAGAGAGAGAGAGAGAGAGAGAGAGAGAGAGAGAGAGAGAGCGCAATATGTGTACGTTAGATTAATCAATCCTGATTGTCATCATATTGCAGCAGTTAGTTAGTCAGTCAGTCCGTCAGTCAGTCACACACAAACACACAGACACAGACAGACAGACAGACACACACACACACACACACACACACACACACACACACACACACACACACACACACACACACACACAGGATGACAAAAAGGTTCATTTTGTCCTTTACTTCCAAAATTAATGATTTTAAAAAAAAAAGTGTATTTCACTAATTTTGACTCCTTCTTTTTCTTTGATTTGTTAATGCGTCGACAATGTTTAAAAACATGAAACAGGGGGGCTGCGTATTTTACAAAATTAAAAAAAAGAATTCTGTAAATCTTAGTTTGTTAACCTTTCCCCTTGGTAAGTTTGCAAGGCTATTTTTTTAATGGATTAAAGCAACGTTTTTTGGGGGTGTATCCCCCTTTAAGGAGCCAAGGCCTTTTTACAATAAAAATTTTTTTCTTTTTCTTGTCGCTCTCTCTCTCTCTCTTTCTGTCCAGATGACTGGTTTCAACACTTCAAAAATTTACTCGAAAAAGAAAGTGAAGTAATGATGACGAATTTTAATGTTGATGATAATGATTATTTTTTTAATCGACCAATTTCAAAAGAGGAAGCTATTTTAGCAATTAAAAAGATTAAAATGAAAAAAGCTGCTGGACCGGATGGAATAATTGGAGAATTGTTAAAAAATGCAGGTGATTGTGTTGCAGATTTCTTTGTCATATTCTTTTAATGCTTTGTTTCAGAAAGGTATATTCCCTGACACAATGGACAGAAAGTATTGTATTTCCTCTGTCAAAAAAGGTGATGTCAACAATCCTAAACAATTACAGGGGCATATCGCTATACAATATTATAGTAAAAATTTATAGTACAGTTATTAATTTCATCGTTTACAAGAGTGGTTGAAGAAAATAACATTACTGGGAATATCAAGCAGGATTCAAAAAGAACTATTCGACTATTGATCACAATGTTTACTTTGTTAGCTCTTGTTCAAAAACAGTTCTCTTTTCAACAGAAAATTATACGTTGCATTTATTGATTTTGAAAAGCTTTTGATACTATAAACAGGAAAATTCTTTGGTCAGTTCTAGTAAAAAATGGTATAAGAGGTAATCTATACCATTGCATTAAAAGTATGTATAATAATGTTAAAGTTAAGGTACGGTGTGTGGTTATAAATAACTGATTTTATCATGTGCACTTACGGTGTTAAGCAAGGTGATGTGTGCAGTCCGGTTTTTTTTCTTTGTTTATTAATGAACTTGCCATAGAAATAATTCAAAATGGTAAACATGGTGCAATGTTTACAATCGACTATTTTGAGCTCTTTACCCTTACTACTTGCAGATGACGTTGTACTGTTATCAGAGACAATGATTGGTTTGCAAACCCAGTTAAATAGTCTGCAACGCGCAGCTTTTTCTCTTGATTTGAAAGTGAATTTAAGTAAGAGCAATATAATTGTGTTCAGAAAAGGGGGTTATTTAGCAGCAAGAGAACATTGGACGTATAACCATGCTGTGATGCCTGTGGTAAATGCTTATAAATACTTGGGTATATTGTTTTCAACAAAACTCAGCTTCACATTAGCATGCAATGACCTGGTAAGTAAAGCAAAGAAAGCTCTGCTTTGTATTATGAGAAAACTTCATGTTTTGAAGAATTCTAGTTTAGATTTGTTGTTGAAGTTATTTGATTCCCAGGTTCAGCCCATTGCTCATAGTACGGTGCAGAACTTTGGGGACTAGACGTTGCAGCCTGTCAATGCGAAAAAGTACATCTTTTTGCCTTAAAGAAATTTTTAGGAGTCGAAATGCGAACACCCAATGACCTTGTTTTATGGAGAGACCAATAGATATCCTATTTACATAAATTCTGTATTAAGCTGTATTCGATACTGGTTAAAATAACTAAAATGAATGATATAGATTACCACGGAAAGCTTATGTGATGTTATATGACCTAGATATAAGAGATAAAAGAAACTGGGTGTCAATATCCGTAGTCAATTATACAAATTTGGATTTGGTTATGTTTGGATGAACCAAGGCGTGCAGAATGATAGATTATTTCTTTGTGAAATTTAAAGAGAGATTGTTTTGCGTGCAGGTGGCAAGAATGGGACGCTCACGCCCAAAAATAGCGATAGATTTACCATTTTATCGGACATTTTGTACAGTTCACGATGTCAAACTTTTTTCTGCAAATGGATTTAGGCAAACACTTGAAGTTAATTATGACCAAATTTCGACTTGGAATTTCAGATATTGAAACAACACAGGTATCGCTACTGTAAACATAGTGAATGGATCTGACTTGTCCACTTTGCAATGATGGAAAAGAAGACGAACTGCATTTTGTTTATGCTGCTGCAAGTTATCTAGTCTAAGAGCGCAATATATACCAGTTTAAGTTTTTCAGGATCCCCGTCAATTTCGGTTTTAAGTCTGCTTATTGCCTCAAAATGAAAGTGTAGTAAGAAATTTCTCAATTTACTTGTTCAAGGGATTTCAATTTCGATCAGTTATGACTTCATGAATGAAAAAATTTCATCCAGTCTTTGATGTGTTATGTAATATCATACATTGTTGTTACTTTCTCCATACCCCCCTTCATAAGGGGCAATGGCCTTTATATGAAGTAAACCATCTGAGTTCTGAGTTCTCTCTTTCTGTCTCTCTCTATCTCTCTATCTCTATCTTTCTCCATCTCTCTCTATCTCTCCCCCTATCTCCCTCTATCTCTCCCCTCTATCTCTCTCTACCTCTATCTCTCTCTCTCTATCTCTCTATCTATCTCTGTCTCTGTCTGTCTCTGTCTGTCTCTGTCTCTGTCTCTGTCTGTCTCTCTCTCTCTCTCCTCTCTCTCTCTCTCTCTCTCTCTCTCAGTGCCTGTCTGTCTGACTGTCCTGCAGAGCATGGCAGCAGAATACACACACACACACACACCCCACACACACACACACACACAAACACACACACACACACACACACACACTTTCGCTTCTGCTCTGCTGGCGATAAGACGTGTTTGCACGAGCTGTGAGGAAACCTGTATTTTCCTTTTCAAGCTGAACTGATTTAGCAAATGTCTTGTTCAGTGGCGTGCTACCGCGCATCAGTGGATCGTTTACTTTTGTGTGGCAAAGATCTGTATCTGAAAGCAAAGAAAGCAAGAGAAGACCTAGAAAACTTCGCAGCACAACAGCAGCCATGAAGTTCACCTTGCTGTGTATTATCACGGCTCTGCTTCTCCCCGGCAGCATCGAACCGAATCCTGGGCCCCCCAAACATGACAAAACGAAACAGGCCAGACTGAACAGCAGCAACCCCAACATCACCCAAGAACCCGCAAGCAGCAAACAAGATGTCTATTGCTGATGTTATGAACGTGCTGTAAAGACATGTCATTCCAAATGAAGAAATTGGACAGCAAAATTGACTTATGAATGACAAAATGCAAAGAACAAGCTGACTCTGTGATGGAAGAGAACAATCAACTTAAAGACAAAGTTCAACGGCTGGAAGACAAACTGGACGATTTAAAAGGCAGAAGTAGGCGTAGCAACCTGCTTTTTCATGGAATTTCCGTCTCCAAAGATCACACACTGAAAACTTGGGCTGACTGTGAGGAGGCTGTTAGAAAGTCATCAAAGACAAGATGGGGATCGAAGAAAGATGTCGAAATCGACCGTGCACAACCGTCTCCGAGGTGGCAAGACACCGCAACCCATCATTGCCTCCTTCAGTCGCTTAAGCATAAGGACAAGGTTCTGTCAGAACGCCGCAAACTGAAAGGTACTGATGTTTTTTTGTATCTGAAGACTTCACTCTCCCGTGTTCGTGAGAAACGCCGCCAACTGCTCCCCTTTTCTGAAGATGCAAAAAACGCAAACAAAAAGGCCTTCCTCCGATTTGACTCGCTCGTCATTGAAGGTAAGAGCTACTGGTACAACGAAGGCACCAAGCACTTGAGGAGCGCCGCAGTGCAAGATTGAGAGCAGGCCGGCATCGCGAACATGGAGCAAGAAGGAGATTTCCGTACCTCCCCCCCACCCTGCCGATCAAGCTACGACACAACAGGACTTTAGACCTATGATTCCCGAACCTCACCCCCAGACTACACTAGCAACGATCAGAGAAGTAACACAAGAAACAAACGGTTAATGAGGATGTTATGTAATGGAAACATTTCTCAGAATGAAAAAGTGAAGATAATGATTTTGATTCTATGCCTCAATCAAGCCATTGTATGAGTAAAAATACTGTTTGTTCAATGTGATGGTTTGGAATATTCAAAGGGTTAAAGAACAAGCTTACGAACTTTCCTTTCAAAGATATTGTGAACAGTTTTCAAATTTTTGCTTTTTCGAATGCTGGTCTTGTAAACAAGAGGATATTGAAAAGCTTTCCCAACTTCACAGTTTTCTTCTCACCCCGCTCTGAGCGCATAAAGGGGGTGTAGCTGTCTTTGTGAGAAAGACGATTTCTGGATATGTCAAACAGTTAATGACATCAGCGAAGAATGCATTTTTCTAAGATTGTGTAAACAAGTTCTAAATTATTCTTTTGACGTGATTATTGGCTTTGTGTATGTAGCCCCTGATAACTCGGTCATTTATGGTGAAGACAACCCCAGTGGTATTGATATATTAGCTAACAACATAACCGATGTCATGCGTGAATATCCTGACTTGCCCTTTGTATTATGTGGAGATTTCAACGCCCGTACTGGTGATGTTACAAGACATTGATTTTGTCCATGAAAATAGACACGCACACCCGTTAAATGAATTGATGAATTATTGAATGATATGCCTCAAATTGAACGGAAATCAAAAGACCATGCTGTAAATAACTTTGGCCGAAAGCTCATTGACCTTTTAAAAGAAAACAACATGTTTATTGTAAATGGGAGAACAGAGCAAGACAAACAGGGCGAGATTACTTGTACAGCTAACAGAGGGATGAGTGTCGTCGATTATTTCATTTGTTCCCAAGCAATGTATGACTTTTATTTCTGACATGTTTGTCGCAGATAGATCTGAATCTGACCATTTTCCTATTTGTTTTGTTTCTCAGTGATATATACGCGTGAAAGCTACAAAGAAACTGAAGATGAGAATAGCGTTAGTATGGAATACAAGTTACATTTTAAAGTAAGAAGTCAAAGTTTAGAAGCCTTTACTGATTATCTTCAAACCAACGTAATCCATGAGCTAGCAAACTTCTTTGAAGCATTAACTCAAATGTTGACGAAGGCACAGAATATGTTGTCAGTCTAATGCAAAAAGCAGCTGAACAAATGCAATCAAGACTAAAAAAGCAATGTTCGTACAATCAATCACCTTGGTGGGACAAGGATTGTGAGAAAGCTAAACAAGAAAAATACATGTATCAAACGTATATTCAGACAAACGGATGACAGGAAGGACTTAGAAAGCTATCTTGATCACAAAAAAGCATTCAAGTTGCTTTGTAAATCGAAAAAAGATGAAAGAGACAAACGTATCATAGATGAATTAAACGAAGCATGCGCAGACCCAAACTCTAAATCATTTTGACAAAAAATAAAGTCTCTTACAGCCAGCAATTCAAAAAGTTCAAATACGATTACACCAAACAAATGGTATGAATATTTCAAAAACTTACTGTCACTTGAACAAAATGTACTTGATGAAGATTTTGAACAAGAAATTTCTGGTACATTACAGGATCACTGTTCTGAAACTTTTTGAGGTTTTCATAAACTTTGATCATAAATTGGAAATTCAGAAACTGGATATTCAAAGAAATTAAATGCAATGAAGAAGGGAAAACCCGGGCGGCCAGATGGTTTGCCACTGACTGTTCCATGCAGGAGCAAACGTATCATTAAAGTTTCTCCCCTTGTTCAATAAAGTGTTTAGTAGCGGAACGTACCCAAAAAGCTGGACAAAAGCAGTAATTTTCCCTTCATAAAAGGTGATCGGGTTGTTTGAAAACTACAGAAGTATTTCTTTGCTGAATGTACTTAGTAAAATATATAATACAGTGATTAAAAACAGATTATCAATATTGTAATGAACATGAAACTTCCCTAAAGGGCCCAAGCAGCCCCGGGAAAGGCTATAGTACAATAGACAACATATTTCTCCCCAATCCCGTGCAGAATACTTAAGCAAACAAGGGGAACGATTTTATTCACTATTGTAGATTTTCAAAGGTTTTCGACGTGTAAATAGAGTAAACTTCTTTACATTCTGCTGTCCGAGGACCATTTAAACTTTTTGGGGCACAATTCAGGTATGTAAAAGAGTGTGATGGCAGCTGTGTGTGTTGAGATAGATTACAGAATATTTTGAGTGCTATTTTGTGTTAGGCAAGCTGTGTTTGGGGTCCCCTTTTGTTTCTATATTTCTTTTATCTGAACTTCAACAGAGTTAAGGGTTTGGGGTGCACGAGGCATTGGTATACTGGGAATCCTTGGGTATTCCCTCCTATTACCTGATGACATTGCAATTGTTGCGACACTGTTCAGACCTAAAGAAGATCGACTGTCTAAAAAATTTGTAAAAAGGGTGAAGTAAACAAGGATAAGACTAAAGTGTTGTTTCAAAAATGGAGGATTAACAAAAAAAGTGAAAAAGGGAAATCTAACGATGCAGGGGATAAAAGTTGAATCTTGCTAAAATTATCTGGGGTCATTTTTCTCTACTTTGAAATGGACTAAGAAGTAGAAGCATCGGGAAAGCCCTTAGACTTTAGCAGGCAAAAAAGGGTTTATTTCAGATTTAAAGCCTCCCAGTGGACATGTTTTCAAAAATATTGATACAAAAAATTAGCCCATTCTATTAATTGGATCGGAAATTTGGGTTTCAGAAATATGATGCTATAGAAAAAGTGCAAGTTAAGATAGTAAAATGATACTCGGGTAGGTAGGGATGTGAAAAATGTGAAGCTTTAGGTGAATGTGAAGATTTCCTATCTTGATTTGATGCTCAAATCGTTCATCAAATACTGGTGCGACTCATAACATGCCAAACACAGATACCCCAAACAGTGTTATATATGCTGCATGCCATGAGGCTGCAGAAAGAATTGGGCATCAAAAATCAACTTCTGCTATCATGTGGATCGGTCAGGTCTGGGCTCTGCAAAACCCTGGACAATAGAAAATTCTTTAGAAGAGTTTAGGAATAGCTGAAGATATGTCCCCAAAAATTTTGGGCATGATAAAATATCTTATGAAGAGATTCAGTCTATATCAACCAAAATCATTAGAGCTAACTACATTACATGTTAGTTTTGAGCTCATAGAAAGCCATTTGCTTGCTAAGAAGTAAAAGATTAATCTAAAGGGTGTTCCACGTTTTGGTTGTTTAAGAAACGTCCAATGCAAACAATGGCAGGGGAAACCCACGTTGAAGAAAATTGTACATTTCTTTTTGTTTGCCCAAGTACTTGCATCTAAAAATAAATACCTCCCTGTTATTATGGTCGCTTTCCCTAACACCCCTAAAAGTTCAATGCATGTAGAACCTTAAAGCAAATCTTGAAATTCAAAACGCATGTATATGTAAAAGTTAAAAAATAAGATGCTGAAAATACAGGATATTGGTATATTATGCCCCTATTTAAAACAGGAAGGGTTGTCCAAATTCTGGTGATTGGATGTAAACCCTTGTCAAAGGGCCAAATGGCCTGCAAAGACTGAATAAAATTATTGTTTGTATGTTGTTATTGTTATGGTTATTGTTGTTAATTGTTATTGTTATTGTTATTGTTACACACACACAAAACACACACACCACACACCCCCAACAACACAACAAAGAGACAGACGACAGGCGGGACAGACAGAAAAGACAGGCACACAAACAGACGGGACAGATAGACAGACAAATGGACAGTCAGCCGACAGAATGAGAGGGGAGAGGAGAGCCAGAGGTGACAGAGTGAGACAAAAAGGGACGTGAGAGAGGGAGAGGGAGGGGGGAAGACGGGGGACAGAGAGGTGGGGCGGAAAAAGGAGAGAATGGGAGAGGGGGGAGAAAGAGGGAGAGAGAGAGAGGGGGGGAAGAGAGACACGAGAGGAGAGAGAGAGGGAGAAGGAGAGAGAGAGAGAGGAGAGAGAGAGAGCAGAGACAGACCCAGAGAGACGAGAGAGAGAGAGGAGAGAAGAAGGGGAGCGGAGAGATGGATGGAGAGACGGAGGGGGAGAGAGAGAGAGAGAGGAGAGAGGGGGAGAGAGAGAGAGAGAGAGAGGAGAGAGAGAGAGAGAGAGAGGGGACTATCTACGGCCGGACGGGACTGACGCATGGACGGAGGACAGGGGGGTGGGGTTTGAGAGAGAGGGGAGGAGGAGGGGAGGAGAGAGAGAGAGAGAGAAGAGAGGGAGAGAGAGAGGGGGAAGAAAAGAGGAGAGTCTATGGTCAACCCCGTCAACGGGGAGTCCATTTCCTCACTATTCTCACAATCCATCTTCAAACCGACTTCTTGCCTTTGAGAGAGAGATGAGAAACACCAAACAGTGATGGTGGTGTGTGGTCTGGAACAACACACACACACACACAACACACACAACACACACACCACACACAACACCCCCAACACACAACACACTAAAACACTTGTGTGTAAGTGCGAAACGGCGGCGCGCGCGTGAGTATACATGTGTTGCGCGGGCGTGGAGGCATACATGCATGCATGCGTGCATGGGGGCAGTGTGTGTGGCGCCGGCGTGTATGTGGTGTGGGTGGGGTGTGTGTGTTGTGTTTTGGGTGTGTGTGTGAGGGGTGTGTGTGATGGTTTTTTTCTTCTTGTGACGAGAGGGCTGACATGATTTTTTTAAATTGAATGAAATCTGATGGACCGGGTTTGCCGTCTCTCAGAACATCGTTTCACGTCAGGACGGCCCCCGACTGCTGGGGAAAGACGATGTTTTTAACGCACAAGCAATATCGGGGGGAGAAACTTTGCTAATGAAACAAGAGTCACTTTGGTATTGATTCCTTTCCCTTTAACCGTGTTAGGTTCTCGTCGCTCTGTTCTTGTCATTCTTTCTGTTTCCTGTACAGCTAGTGTAGGAAAGCCAACTCTCACTGACAAGGCCACTATCAATTTTTAAGAATAAACATACAACGACAAAACTGAAGACAAGAGACAGAAGAAGAAGAAGAAGAAGAAGAAAAAAGAAAAGAAGAGAAGAAGGCAGACAACAGACAGAGAAGAAGAACACAGACAGACACACACACACAGACAGACAACAGAGAGACAGAGAGACAGAGAGACAGGTAGACAGATAGAGAGACAGACAGAATTAGAGAGAGGAGAGAGAGAAGAGAGAGAGAGGGGAGGGCAGAGACAGAGACAGACAGACGGACAGGAGGCGACAGACAGACAGAAAAAGTGAGACAGACAGACAGCAGACAGCAGAGACAGACGAGAGAAAAGAGACAGCAGAGAGACCACAGAGAGACTTCAGAGAGGCAACGACAGCCGAGTGAGAGAGTGAGACATGATAGACAGACAGGATTGGGACAGACAGACAACAGACAGACGAGACAACAAAATTTGAGAGAGAGGGAACAGACAGGCAGACAGGCAGGCAGACAGGCGCAGACAGACAAACAGATAGCGGGACCGAGGAGACGCCCACTGACGACAGACCGAGAGAAAACAGAGAGAAAAGAGAGGAGGGAGCCCACGATGAAGAGAGAGAGAGAGAGAGAGAAAAGAAGAGAGAGAGAGAGAGAGAGAGGTGAGAGGAGAGAGAGAGAGAAGAGAATACTATGTGACTAACAAAAAGTGAGGTGGAGGGGGAGGGGGTAATAATTCGGGAGCATCTAAGCTCATGCATAAACACGACACAACAGGAAAAACAAAAAAGAGAGAGACAGACAAAAAGACAGAGAGACAGACAGACAGACAGACAGACAGAGAGAGAGAGAGAGAGAAAACAAAGACAACAAACAGATAGGACAAACGACGCACATACACCCGCACACACATACCGCAACACACACACACACAAAACACACACACAACACACACAGCACACACACACACACAACATATAACGCGCCGCGCGCGCTCACACACACACATGCGGCGCGCAGCGCGCGCGTACACCACCCCACACACACACACACACACAACACCACACACACACACACAAAACGCGCGCGCTCTCCCAGACAGGCAACAGATGTCCGGACAGACGGGACTAAGACAGGTAGATAGACCACGAGAGAAAAGGGATAGAGAGAGAGAGAGAGAGAGGGGGGGGAGGAGAGGACACACACACACACACACGCACACACGCACGCACGCACGCGCGAATGCAAACGCGCACGCGAGCGCGCATATAGCAAGCAAACACACACATACAAAACACACTCGCGCGCCACACAGCGCACACACACACAATCACATATGCAATGCAAACCCGTTCGTGACACACCCCACGCACGAGACACAACAGAGATTCACACACATACAAACGCACGTGCGTGCGTCAGACACATACATAACATACAGGACAGACAGAATTCGACACGCAAAGACGCTCGCGTGCCTGCGCGGGGCATGCCACACACACACACCGCGCGCGCGCGCGTGCGCGCTCGCGCGCACGCACGCACCCGCACACACAATGGCTCTGATGGAACCCGAACCCGCGACCTCCCACGGGAGTATGCGACGCTGACCACTTCGCCTGGCGACTGGTACCTTGCATCAATGTTTGGGTTTAAAGGGGAGCACTTCCATCTCCTTGAAATAAAATTTAAACCATATGCAAATAAGTATGCCTCTAGCCCGTTTTCTGAAAATGCTGTTTGTTGTGTGTGTGGTGTGTGTGTGTGTGTGTGTGGTGTGTGTGTGTGGGTGTGTGGGTGTGTTTGTGGGGGGGTGGGTGTGTGTGTGGTGGGCGTGGGAGTGGTGCTGCTTACGTGCGTACATGTTGTGTCCCATACGAGTGCGTGCGTCCCGTGCTAGTCGGTGCATGTTGTGAATACGTTGCGGCTGCGTGCGTGCGCCGGTGTGTGTTGTGTGTGTGTGTGTGTTTGTGTGTGTGTGCGTTTGTGTGTGTGTGTGTGGTTGTGTGTGTGGGTGGTGTGGGGTGTGTGTGCGTGCGTGCGAGTGCGCGCGCTTCTCCCTCCTCCCATGTGTCTGCGCAGTCTGTGGGTGGGTGGGTCGGGGTTGCTGCGTACGCGCGCGCGCAGTTTCCCCCCTCCCCCCCTGCACCCCCCCCCCCCCCCCCCCAACACACCACCCCACCCTTAAGGTTATTTTCTTGAAAGAGGGCTGACTTAATTTAATTGAACTCAATGAAATCTTGCGCACCGGCTCCCCGACTCCAGAACATCGTTCACCACACCCCCGAAAAGCCGTAGGAAAGCACGATGGTTTTTCTTTTTTTTTTTCTTTTTTTTTTTTTTTTATCGCAAAGCAATATTGCGGAGACAACGTTGGAGGTGAAACTAGAGTCATTTGGCTTTGCTTCCTTCCCTTGCCCGGTTTCAGGGTTCGCGCATTTTTCCGAGTCACTGTGCGGGATATTTCACTCGATCTGACTTTTTACAATTTCAATTTCATTTCATGCATTTTATCATAAAACCCAGATCTGCCATTGCATATGGATATTCCAAACCAAGTAAACCATTTCTGACAGTTTTGGCTGGAAAATGTATGCTCCCCATGAACCAATCACACCACAAACACACACCACCCCCACACACCACACCACACCCCCCAACACACCCACCCCACACGCACGGCACGGCACGCACGCACGCCACGCATCCGCACCAACACACACACACACCGCAGGGCAGAACGCAAGGCCGCGCACGACGGACGCACGCACCCCCACCCGACCACCACCCCCAAAAAAAACTCACCAACACCCCCGAACAGTGTTTCTTTTTCCTGTTGTCATCTTCCAGCAGTTATACGGTAGATTTATCTTCCCTTTCTTTCACACTCACCAAACGCACTCGTAATCACCATCCATCATCATCATCTCTCTCTCCTCACTCCTCTGATTCCCTGTTCTCTCTCTCTTTTTCCCTTCTCGTCTCTCCTCTCTTTTACTGTATGATACCTCCTCTTTTTTCATCATCTCTCATCATCTATATTATCATCCTTCATTCATCATCATCATACAACTTTTCCTGTTTTAATATCCAGCTTTGTTCCTCCCGTTATCGTTTTTTGTTGTCGCCCGTCGTCGTTTTGTGTGTTCTGCTTTCGTTCTACCCCTCAAGTATTATATGTCAATCTGCCTTTTTTGCTTGATTTAAACTCATTTTTGAGAGGTTCGTCTGTGTTTTATGTCTCCTTGTCTGTCCTCTTTTCACCCTCTCTCCCCTCATTTCTCTGCCCGGGATTTCGAGGATAGTTGTCACGAAGGGCTTCTCCTCTCTCTCCTCTCTCTACCCCTCCTCCCCAGTCCTCTCCCCTGGGGGTGAGAGGGGTTAGGATAAAGGGAAGGTCGGGCCCTTTGGCAAAAAACATACGTGTGTCAACCGACCGAATGCAGTTTTACACGCTCGTTGCAATATTTGGCGCACCAAAAGTAGCAGGCCCAAGCCATTCCTCCTTTTGTTTGTCTCTCTCTCCCTCCCCCCTCTCTCTCTCCTCTCTCTCCCTCGTCTCCCCTCTCTTCTCTCTCTCTCTCCTCTCCTGCCCCTGACTTGCACGTCTTTCCCACAGAATTCTGACAACAAACGGGAAATCAAGTGTGTCACTCTCCGAATTTGACTTCCCCCAGAAACCCCCTTTGCTCCCCCCTCCCCCCCCCCCCCAACACAAACATACTCCCACACCAGAAAAAGCACGCCTTTCATTGATATAACTCATTGTTACAATTATTTTTGTCATTTTTCGCCTCAGTTAGCCTTTCTTCCCCTTCTTCTCCTTCTTCTATTTTCCTTTCTTTGCTTCTGTTGTTGGGTGTTGATGGTGCGTGATTGTGTGTGTGTTGTGTGTGTGTTTTGTGTGTGTGTGTGTGTGTTGTGTGGGGTGTGTGGCTTGCGCGCGTGCGTGTGTACGGCTTGCGCGCGCGGTGGGGGTGTGGTGTGTGTGTGTGTGTGTGTGTGTTTTCTGTCCCATCTTTTGTACCCCCTCAGTGGCATTGCTCCACACTGCTCATTCCGAAAACCCGTCCACCAGCCCACAGCCCGGCCCCAACACAGCCCGGCACGGCAATCCACAGGAAACAGTCATCCCCAAGTCGTCAAGAGGCAGCCACCGGAGGAGACACGTCTGGCTCCCGGTATTTTGGCGTATCCAGGGGCCTGTTGGATCCAACATACGCAGGACACCGCCTACTAGGCTCCCTGTTTTTTGACTTCACTTCTGTCCCCCCTTCTTCCTCATCTTTCGGTTCTCTGTCCACCCTGTTCTCAGTATTTCTTTCTTTTTCCCTTTGTAACAGCCTGTGTACCAAAAACCACTTGTGAACAAGGCCTTGATCAGTTTAGAATGATATGTTAATGAAAGACAGAGAACTGTATAATAGGCATTCGGGCTCACCCACTCGCCAGCTCTCCGGTGAAGCCGGTTTCGCTGTTGCTCGCCGGCTTACCCGAATCCCTATTATCAGTTCTCTATAGTAAACCTTTACAAAATAATATGTTGGATTATCTGTTTTTTAACACTAATTTAGAAACTTTTGGACTTAGTTTTTGCTAATCCTTCGTTTTTTCTTAAATCGTCTCAAAAACATCATTTCCCGCATACATCCATCAAAGCGTCTTATTTTTCATGTGAAATAAAACTACAGTCTTTAATTGTTTCCTAAGTCTTTTAAACGAGTTATATTTCTGACATAAAATCCACACACTTACCCAGCAGTCTTCCACTGAAGCCAGTTTTGATAAAGTGTTCTCTTTTAACAAATGTCTCTTTCTGCTGAACCTCATCTATAATATTGTGTCTGATTCCTTCAAACTGTCTATAAAATTTCTAACACTCGAAAGTTTATTGTTTAGGACAAACTAAATATATTCTCACCGTCCATATAACCTTCTGTCGTGATATGCTTTGTTCCATTTGAGTGTTGGAAACAGAAAATTACAATTTTACAAAATTATAAGAAAAAACTTTTGTAATAGTTGAGGAAAATATTGTTTTTCACAAACAGTCTTTTCCACAATCAATGAACAATAGGTGTTTTTTTTTCATAAAGTTTAACATCGCATTGACCCAAAGTCGTTTGCTCCATAGTTTTATAACAAATTTAATTACACCATTAAAGTTGTTATCATAATATCCGTCAAAATTTGATCGTACAATAAAATCTTAAAGTCTAAATGTGTCAGATTAATCAACCAGTTTTGCAAAATTGTTTCTATTAAAATAACATGATTTTTGTGCTTGTTGTTACGACCTTAAATTTTCACCATCGTGACAAACCCACAACAGTAACTTAAGATTGTCCAACGTCTAAGTTCCCAGCAATAAGAATTCTTCCATAAGGTTGTCACTGACACCCAGCTCCATTCCTCCCCACATCTTTTAAGAAAAATTTCAAATATCATGTGAACGTTTTCTCCTAATAACGTGCGGAAAGAACTGTCTTTGTAGTAGCTTCCTTCAAAACTGATTCTTTCTGTGGGGGATTACTGTTGCTCCCAAATCTTTATTTCGATCTCTTTTCGATTTTTGTCCTCCTGGCATAAGACTTACATGTAAAGGGCCAGATCAATGCTTTTCTGAAATTTTTGACGGTCTAAATTGTAAATGGCTTACGAATTCAAATTTATGCCCCATTCTAAATATGGTCCTAAGTGCCATTTGTTGTCAGTTTTTCGAACAAATTTTATCATATGACCTGCATATTGCTTCTAACATTGCGTAGTTGTTCTAGTTTGGAAACCTTTTGCTGTCGCAACCTCTTGCGTTTATAATAACCCATCTTTAGTGACTCAAACCATAAAAGTGCCAAATCAACCGTCCTGTTCAAAGCCCTCAACGTCTGAAAGGTCTTTTAATTCTAAAGTTACCCACCTCAGGCGCTAATAACTCCTGATCTTCGGCCCCGAGACATTATTTTAGTACACCTTATTATTTTATTCCAAAAAATGTGCAGCTGTCACATTTGAGGGACTTTTCCTGTTGGTCTTTGATTTTTTATTAAACAAATTTTTCTGACCCTCCCACACAAATTTTTTAAACTGAAATTAGGAATTGTTTTAATTTCAAAATCGCATAGCAGCTTTCCGATGGAAGAGCCTTAATAACAGTTGAGGCTTCCATCATATAAGTTTTCTCAGTGCTCAAGCCGTCCAATGACATAGGTATGAATTAATGAAAGATCGAGCGGATATTCTCCCCCATAAGTATTTTTGTCTGGAAACTATAAATTACATGATTGTTTAGATCGATTGTTAGTTGCAAAGCCTAACATTTAGCGCTTCCCCAAAAAGGTAACTTCTTTTTTTTTCTTCAGTTTGATGTAAACATTACTTTCAAATTTGCATTGTTAATTTGAGAGAATGTCGAGTTACCATTGCTTTTTTCAGCGGCAAACCCCGTAATTAACCATCAGGTAGGTTAACGGCTAACTAATTTTAATATATTACAAATTTTTTAATCTTATTTTTTTTCCCTTGGATTCACTTATATAAACCATACGCTTTGTAAAAAATTTCATGAGTGAACCCTTTGGTTCCGCATTCATTATCAGTAGATATTCAAAAACGAAGGACTTCTTGATTGTTATTGTTACAACTTTTTTTAAAACAATTTAAAATGAGTGCATTCAATATACTAAGCAAAATATTCGTTGGGCGCACTCCCGTCCCAAGATATAAACTGATACCCTCGACATTTCTGTGAACCACCCCCCCCTTTGACTCCTTCCAAGAAAAGGTTGTACTCCATTAAACAGTATCTTAACCCTCCTATAAAAAGGACCACATCCGAAAGTGTGGTTTAGTCATCCGATGCAGTTTTACAGAAACCATTTAAAAACTTTGCTGTGTTTTGTGCTCAACTGGGTGTAGTGTCTATGCTGATCTTTTTAAATCATCTGACCTTTGTGGGGCCCAGTGTAAAGATTTATTTTATTACACCTTCAGCGTATTTTATCTAAACTGCAAGCGCCATTCCAAAATGACAAACGTTAATCCATTCAGCAACAAAAATAAAATTACAAGGCTTTTGAAAGGATCTGAACGAATTTGATATTGACCCAAAGACAGACTTTAGACAAAAGTTGGATCTTAATCATGGTTTAGGCACCCTTTATTTTTGGGCGTGCACAGAAAGTTTTAACTATGATTGGATCCTCCTACAATACTTTCCCTCTTCAAGGCACACTGTTCACTCGGGTCCATAGAGCAAGAGCTAAAACAGCATGGACAAATTTATTTTGGATACTTCAAAAGGCCTAACTAGAGCGGGAATAAAAACGAATAACATTTCTATTCGTACAATGTTTGGTGTTTGCTATTCGCAAGCACGGGCAAGATCAAAACATAACTGATCCTTCTATGGCTTTTGATGCCCAAAAACAGTTTTTAAACAAATTTAGAGGACCCCATTACTGCAATTGATTTGCTTCAAGTATTAAAAGGTCAAAATGTTTTACAATGCAAGTCAAAAGAGACTTTGCTGTCGAAAGGGGTTTTTATACATGCTACCTTCGACTCAGGCCGGGTAGGAACAATATAAACTACAACAATGAAATCCTTGTGCAGGAAATAAAGAAGGTTGGACAAAACGACATAAATTCAGCCAAAAAATTACAAACAATAAAAAAACAAGATGGCCCCCAAGTTTAAAGTCATCAATCCCCAAGGGCCCAAAGCCCAAAGGCCAATTGAAGACGCGGACTTTGTTCGTGATACCATGAATATGAAAAGACGGAAATTGTTATTGGATTAAAAGCCCTGGGTTTAAAATGGTCTTTTTTTCTTACTAAAGAGTAACCAACAATTAAGAAACTAATGCCCATAAGTGCTCGGCCATAAAGCCAACCACTTTACTTTGCAGTAGCCCAAAAGCCAGCTAACACCCCCTATTATACCAGGCAAAGAATCTATTGCTACTGGCTAATTTTTAGAAAGTTTGCAAGGTGATCGAGTTGTTTTTTCCCCAAATGATTTATTTGACGGACGGAGTGGCGGCCGGGGCACTGCTCCCCCCCGCCACCGCCTGTAATAGCCAACACCTGTACTTATGAAAATCCAAGGGTTATAACACTTGGCTAAAGGGGACAAACCTTGTCTCTAAACAGTGTTCTTATTCGTTCTGCTAGCGTCGTGTCTTCATATAAAATTCTTTGGATAGTTTCTCTTTTTCGGGCTCACTTGAGTTGTAATGTTTCGGTTATAGACAAACTTTGTTTGCGATTCTTTGTTAAAAGATCTTTTAGTTTTGTGTTTTTTTTCTTTCCCCGGGTCCTAGTTGGGGTCATAGCTAATGTTTTTTTTTTTTTTTATTTATTTGTTAAAAGTTTTGCAAATTTTTTGTTAATTGTTGTTGTTTAAAGATTTTAAGGCCGTTATTTTTATAGGTAGGGGGACGTGATAGTTTTAATATGTTTTTTGAAAAACGGTTTCTGCTTTATTGTTGTTTTAGTTTTTGTTGATTGATTTAAATTAAGTGGAGTTTTGTATTTGGTTTCTGGTGGGTTTTTTTTGTGTTTTAAGTTTAGAATGTTTATTATTTTTGTTAGGAAGTAGGGTTTTTGTTGTTCCCCGAGTTTTTTTAAATTTACCTTTTTACAAATTTGTGGTTTTTTTAGTTGTAAGTGAAAAGTTGTTTGGTGTTTTCAAAAAATGGTCATTTTTATTCAAAACATTGGGTTAAATATTAGGAGGTTCTTGGGCCCTAAATTTGATAAATGCCGATAATTTTGAAATTTCCCCCCCCAATGGGAAGAATGTGCGAAGGGGATTTCATAGGTGTTTAGGTTAGGCCAAAAATCTTCAATGTGTGTTTTAAATAATAATTTTTTTTTTGTTTTAAAAAAAATGTAAAAGCAAATGGTCGTTTCTTGCCCGAAGAAGATAAAAAGAGCCTTTTGGGTAAGGGAAATAAAAGTTTATTTTTCCCAAAAAACCCTTAATTGATTAGACAAATTTTTATGTTTTTTTTTGACCTGGGACAGAGAAGGTTTGTGGGATTGAGGTTATTTTTCAAAATAAAATTGTTAGCAACAGAGCAAACAGGAATTGTAAAAATTGGGAGGGAAATCGTTAAAAAAATTTCATAAAATTGGGGGGAAGAATTTTTTTTTAAAATGCGAATTTTTTTTAAATTTATTTGATTTGGTAACGCGAATGAAAGGGGATTTGGTTTAAGGAATCGAAAATAACGAAGACTAAAAAAAAAAAAGGAGGAAGTGAAAAGGAAAAGTATGAAGCTGGTTTTGTTATGGAAATGTTTTCTTCCCCTTGTTTTGAGTTGTTAAAAGGAGGAATTTTAAAGGGGAATTTAAAAGAAGTTTGTTTGAACAATTTTTAAATAATAAAAAAATTTATTAAATCTAAGAATGTTCCAAGAAATTTTTTTGAACTTTTAGAGTTTGAATTTTAGCAATAATTAGAAAGGGTGATTGAGAAATATCAGTCAAATTAGCAAAAAATTTTGAAAGAGATTATATTAAAAATATCCTAAAAGAGAGAGACAATAGGGTTTTTTTTTTTAGCGCGAGAGATCATTAAAGGTTTTTTTTGTGGGAAGATGAAAAAAAAATACCAAAAACAAAGTGAAAATTTTACCTAAAAAACGAAAGTAAATGTTCAATTTTGGGTAGTCCCAACCCCCCTTTGGTACGGGTTAAACCTTTTATATTTTTTGATGAAAAAGAAAATTGTTTGGGGGGGGTTAGAAGCCCAAAGTACCTTTTTTAAAATCTAAAACCTTCCAGGGGATTGATGAATTTTAACAACGAAAACGGTTTGGGTTGAAAAGGGCCGGGTAACAGTTGCATGGGGGGGGGGAAAAGTTTAAAGAGTATAAAATTTTAAATGATAAAAAAAAAAGAAGTGTAAAACCCCCTTTTTTTTTTTTTAAAAAATTGTGCGCAGTGAATATTAAATAAAATAAAAGATATCAATATAAATTATTTTTTTTTTTAAAAAAAAAAACATGTCTGTTCGGTTTTCCAAAAAAGCCAAAGAAAGAACTCTTTGGTGACAAAAAAATTTAGATTAAAAAATACAAAATGAAACCCTAGGCGGATTTAAAAAAACAGAAAACCCCAAAAAAGGTATTTGCTGTCTTTAATGGTTAATGTTTAAAGGAGATGTACTATGCTTTTAGAGGCAAAATGTGGTTCTTAGCAAAGGGTAGGTGCACCCGGAGTTTGCCCTTTGGTGGGTTTTTTTAAATTTGGTGTGTTATTTGTGAAGTGTTCAGCAAAAAAAAAAAAGTAAATCCAAAAGAAAGTATGGTTAATAAAACAGCTAAAATTAGTTCCTTAAAAAGATAATTTATAAAAATTGTCGACTGAACTAGGATGAAAAATTTAGTGTACAGGTGAAATTTGAGGTACAAAAGAAAAATTTGATCTTAAAGAAAGGAAGGGAACTTTTTTCAAAAAGAAGACCGTAAAAAAAAGGAAGTTAAAAAAAGTAAACAAAACATTTAAATTGTTTAAAAAAAACCCCCTTAAAAACCCCCAAGGGGTTTATATTTAGTTTATGAGTCCAAAACAAAAAGACGTTGATATTGATTCTGATTTAAATTTTTTTTTTTTTAATTTAAAAATATTTTGAGTTAGAAAAGAAATAATGGTAAAATTATGAAGGGTTAGTGAATGTTTGAAAAAATGTGAGGAAGAGGTTTTTCAAAAACTTTAAATGAGGGGTTTTAGAAGTTATTGATAAAAAACAGGCAAGGTTTAAAGATTTTCCCCAAATTATTAAAAAAAAATAAAACCCCCCATTAAAATAAAGGTTATTGTTTTAACGATATAAAAAATAAAGAAGAAAAACTGAATTGGGTTTTTTAACCCAAAAGGTATTTTTTATAAGATTTTAATGGTTGGGGTAAATTTTCAAGTTTAAAGAAGTTGAAGAGCTAAAATGAAGGTCTGGTTGGCGAGGGCGAAAATTGCATAGTTAAGCAAGAAGTATGAGCCAATTGTGGAAAGGGTTACATTCCATGCCTCCCAAATTAGTTGCAAAGGAGCGTTTTGAACATAAAAAAATTTAGACGACAAATGTTTTATGTGGTGGTTTTGTAGGTGCTTGTCCCCAAAAAAAAGCAGAGAGAGTTAACTATGAATTAATAATGTTTAACTTTGGGAATATTTTTGTTAGTGTAAATCAGATTGATCAGTTTGAAAAACAAAACAAACCAATAACTGTTAATATATACATATGGGATGAGGAAACAAATCTACAGCCGATTAAAGTGTCTAAGAACAGTCCAACGATTGGCGAACCAGACAAAAATCATGTTGACTTACTACTGATGTTTTCACCAGCGGGGCTACCGCATTACACATTGATACGCACAATGAGTAGATTACTAGTGCATACTACAAAACAACATAGCAAACAAGAATTCTGTAGAAAATGTTTAACAAGAATTCCGTCCGTTCAAGCTGCGAGCGAACATATAAAACATTGTATTAGCCCAGTTGACTGTGATACAGAACTAATTACGCCCGGAGAAGGCAGTAAAGTTAGTTTTAAGAACTGGAAACGGTTGCAAACTAGTCCATATGTTGTTTACGCAGACTTCGAATCACTCATTGTTCCTTATGAAGGACCAACCCCACAGAAACTTCCTAAAACAGTCTTAATGAGTAATCATCAGATTTGCTCATTTGCCTTCATCATTGTTAGGTCGGATGGCGCCCATTCAAAGCCAGAATTATACAGAGGACCAAATGCTGCAAAATACTTCTTAAAACGCATGCAGCAAGTGCGTAATGCCTGTTCTAATAATCTAAACTTATCTGAAATCATAATGACGCCTGAAGACCAACAACAGTATGACTCAGCCACTCACTGTCGGATTTGTGGTTTAGGCCTCTCCCCAGACGCAGAGAATCCAACAGTAAGAGACCATGATCACATCAGCGGAAAGTTCAGAGGAGCAGCACACAGTAAATGCAATCTTCAACTAAAGTTTGAACCAAAGACATGGAAGCTGCCTATATTCTTTCACAACTTGCGAGGTTACGACTCTCACCTTATAATGCAAGCAGTAACCAGCGACTTCAGGGTGTCATGCATTGCACAGTCATCAGAAAAGTACATGTGTTTCACTTTAAATAACATGTCTTTCTACGACTCTATGCAACACATGATGGGTTCATTAGAGTCACTGGCTATGTCCTTAAAGTCCTGCCCAATAACAGAAGAATATTTTGACCCAACTCTTGTTAGAAAGGGCGTTTACCCTTATGAGTACATGAACAGTTGGGAAAGGTTTGACGAAGATACACTTCCGCCTAAAGGCGCGTTCTTTTCTAGTCTTAGAGGAAAGGACATCAGTGATTCTGATTACCAGCATGCTCAAGATGCGTGGCAGAAGTTAGAGTGTAAAACGATGGGAGACTATCATGATTCTTATTTAATGGCGGATACCTGTTTGTTGGCGGACGTCTTTGAAAATTATAGGAAGACCTGCATGAAACATTACAGCCTGGATCCTGCGCATTATATTTCTGCGCCTGGGATGAGCTGGGACGCTTTCTTAAAATTTACTGGAGTACAAATTGATTTATTGTCTGACCTGCCAATGCTTCAGATGATTGAAAACGGATTGCGTGGGGGAATCAGTATGGCGTCGCACCATTACTGTAAAGCAAACAACAAATACTTGGACGACTATGATCCAAGTAAAAGGTCTAACTATCTCATGTATTTAGATGCAAACAATCTGTATGGTTGGGCTATGAGTCAATCACTTCCATTACGTAACTTTAAAATGTACACAGGACTCAAAGACATTCAAAAGTTTTTAAAATGGCTACCTACTCTAGAAGCTGATCGTAAAAGAGGTCTCATTCTAGAAGTTGATTTAGAATATCCTCATGAACTTCATGATTACCATAATGACTATCCATTAGCGGCAGAAAGTCTAAAGATGGCAATGACAGAACCGCCTAAACTTGTGCCTAATCTTCGTGACAAAAAAAATTATGTCTGTCATTACAGACTTCTTCAATTTTATTTAAGACATGGTTTAAAGTTGACAGCTGTTCATCGTATAATTGCTTTTGATCAAGAACAGTTCATGAAACCATACATCATGAAGAACACTGATCTCAGAACTAAATCCGCAGATGCTTCAGAAAAAGACTTTTTCAAGTTGATGAACAACAGCTGTTTTGGAAAGACTATGGAAAATCCGCACAAGCGTAAAGATGTTAGATTGGTCACCAGAGAAAACGTTGCAATTAAGTTGACTTCAAAACCTAATTATCAGGACTTCAGAAGATTTCATGATCAGCTTTTTGGCATAATGATGAAAAAAAAGAAAGTCAAATTGGACAAGCCCGTTTTTATTGGGTTTACTGTTTTAGAGCTGTCGAAGCTTTTGATGTTAGAATTTCTTTATGACTACTTTAAACCCTTGTATCCTGAGTCCAGAGTTCTGTACACAGATACAGATTCCTTTGTAATCGACATCCCTACTGAAGATATCTATAAAGACATGGAATTAGAAGTAGCAAAAGAGCATGCTGGATGGTACGACACATCTGATTACCCTAAAGATTCACCTTTGCATTCAGTTATTAATAAGAAGGTTTTAGGTAAGATGAAGGATGAATTATCTGGAGGTGTGATCAAGGAGTTTGTTGGTTTGAGGTCGAAAATGTACAGTCTTTCAAGCCAAAAAAAAGTTGTTAAAAAAGCAAAGGGAATATCTCGTAGTGTTGTGCAGTCAAGCATAACCCATGACAACTACAAAGAAGCATTGTTTGGCAATAAGACTTTTCATCATGACAATTACAAGCTGCGATCTAATCTGCATGAGATTAACACAACAGTTGTAACAAAACGGTCTCTTGACCGCACTAACACAAAAAGAGCATTTGTTAATCCAGAGTTTTCATATGCAATTGGTCATTGGAGAATAGTATAATCATATGGGCTTATATTTTTCAGCAATCGCACGTTCAATTATATCATCATCTAATTTAGCAAAATTAATATTATTTATTAATGCTAGATGTGCTTTAATTTTTTTTGTCATTTCACAATATTCATGTTTCCATAAATCAAAATCAAAATAAAAGCTTTGGGGTTTAAAGCGATTGTCTGGCGATTGTTCTAGCCAGGGATTGTCAATCTTCTCAAATACTTCTTTAATGATATACTGATACTCAAATAAATCTTGCATTAATTTTAAAGACTTTTCCTTTGCCATTTCTGCCATTTCCCTTTGAGCTTCCATTTTAAACCCAAATGTATTTGCGTAGATTAAAACAGTTCTTTAAGCTTAAATATATCACCAACCAATTCAACCAAATTATTATCCATTACTGCTAAATGTGCTCGAATTTTTTTTATCTTTTAATATATTCTTGCTCCCAATCAAAATTTGAGGTTTTGTCTAGCATGGCATGATCAATCTTCTTAAATATTAGTCTAATAGCAAGATTATAATCAAATATTTCTCGCATTATTTCTAAGGACTCTTCCTTCACCATTCTTGCTTCCAGTGCCATTTTACGTAAGGATTCTTCCTTTTCCATTCTTGCCGCCATTTTAATTTAAATTAAAAAATAATTAAGCGACTGGAACTGTGTCTGGAGGGATTATCTGCAGTTCTTCCTTCACAAAAGATCTTCGGGGGGCTGGTCGTTTTGTTGTGTCAGTTTCTCGTAAATAATACACGGGCGGATTCATTTTCACAATTTTTTTTTTATCTCATATGGATCAACACTCCAAACTGGATCTGTTGCCCTGATGCGAGTGTCCCCTTCCGCTTCTCCCGGCGAATAAAGGTATCTCACTTTCAAACCAAATGGTAATAGTTTGCTTGATGAAGACTCTCCTTCAACAACATTTATTGTTTGTTTTCTGATTGCTTGTACTGGTTTTAGACCTTTAAATTCTTCATTATTCATTGCGCGCAAAACTGAGGGCAGCCTTCTAACCCATTCTGTGTTGCGAGAATTGTCAATCAGCTCTCTGTGATACTGGTAGGAGAAAAGTCTTTCAGATAACTGTTTGTTAAAGTTTTCAACCAAACCCTGTGATCTGTGAACACCCGGAATGCCTCTTTTAATGGTAACTCTATGTTTTAACAATAATTGATTCACTTGACCTTTAAATTCTTTTCCATCATCGACTTGAATCATGCGAGGATAAGTTAAGGGGCCTCGTTGATATATCAGTTGTATAGCGACAGCAACAGCAGAAGCACTCTTTTGTGTTAATGGTTCCGCATCTTTGTATCTTGAAGCTATATCAATGACTGTAAGTGCGTACTTAAATCTTTTTCGTCTAATCGTATCATGGGGTAAATATAGAAGATCCATTTGATGGGTGTCGTTTGGAGTTATATTCACAAAGTGTGGTCTCTGTATTCGTTTAGGCGCAGGTAAATAAATTTGCCAAATCGCTTGTTTAGATAACCATTCCTTTGCTGTTTGTTCACTGACTCCAGCTGCTTGGCTTAGCTTTTTAATTGCTGTTATTCCCTTCCAATATCCTTTTGGCGAATAATAGATCTTGTTCATTTTTTATTCAGCCAATATTATGTGCAACAAAATACACAACGGTCATGCCAAAGGCAATAAACAATATTTCTTGCATCTTTTGTTTTTCTGATGGTTGATAAAAATCGCTGAATTTTGGTGGAGGCAATGTCTCGATTGGCTTGCCTGTTACAAGATAATATTCTTTTATTGCTTGATCAACATCTTTAAATGTGTAAGCTGCATGTCCCTGTTTTTTCAGTTCATCGTTAATAAAATCTAACTTCTCAATTCTCTGCTTTTCATACGCAGCTTGTGCTGCGGCTAGTTGCTCCATAGCTTTGTTATGTCTTTTTCTCTCGCCGACATCCCGTAGTTTACTAAACGCGTAATTACTTCCGCTAAAAGCAAGCGCATTAACCACAGCGCCACCAATCATCATTACGAGTGAAGCCATTTTTATAAATGTATTTTTTAAATTTTACATATTGATACTGTCTGGAATTATTCCTTGCTTAACTAGAAAATCTTTCGTAGCAAATGAAGCTGTAATAACAGCAATCAGCTTTGCTGAGTCTTCAAAGTCTAGTTTGCCAAGATCTGCTGGTTTTATTTTTAACAGGCTTTTACCAAGCATTGTGTATCCTACACTTAGGCCTCCAATAACAGCAGAATGGTATACAAGGTTAGTAATAGTTTTTTTGGTGCTCATTTTTAAAAAATAAAATAATATTTATTCATTAATAAAACATGAACTGCGATGATTTACTTCCTGAACTTACAAATGATCAAGTTGATGACCAAGCTATTATGCGCCAAAAGGAAAGGCTGTATTCTTTGGCGGCGTGTGGAAAAACAAAACAGTACCTTGGAAATGAATTCAGCATAGAACAGATTCAACAGATGTCGACGCAAGACATTGTAAAGTATCACAACAGGTATGAAGCGCAACTGGGGTCAAGAATGGTAAAAAGTGTTGGGCAAACGGTTCTTAGTTTGTACACTAAACTAGTTAGTAGATTTGCTCCCATTGATTCTGAACAAGATTTTATGTATGATTTAACACAGGATCCCGTTTTAACAAAGTCATTAGAGTCTCTAGGATGTGATCTATATTACAGATTTGGAACATTGTTATCGCCATTAATCATGGGATTAATTACTTTTAATCATATAGATTTTGTTTCCCTTCAAAATGACCGAGCCAGAAAATCAGCAGAAAACATTGATGGAGAAAGTGACCAGTAAAAAGCCTCCTCATCCTGGGCGTGTTGCAGCAGGAAAAAAATTAGCAGAGTGGAACAAACAAAAAAAATTAATGTTCCGAGCACAGAATGTAACTCATAATGAAAACATAACACCGCCAACGCCAACAGTTGTTTCAATGCCAGCTGTAAATACACAAGTTGATTCAAGACCTACAACACCAAAGTCGTCATGGAATATTGAATTTAAAACAGTTGCCATTTTTGGCGTCATTGCTGCTGGGGTGGTTATTACGGTTATAAAATATATAAACAATGCCAGCAAAAACCAAAGCAGTCCAAAAAATCTCAGCCACTAAATACAGAAGCCGAACAAAAAAGCATGCCAGAACCGCCAACAACAAAAGATCATTTTGATCCATTTCAGATGGAATAATATTTCAAGAACTTAATAAATAATTATAAGTGACTTGAATAAGAACTTGATAACGACTTGATGACGACTTGATAAAAACTTAAATAAGAACTTGATAAAAACTTAATGACGACTTGATAAGAACTTAATGACGACTTGATAAGAACTTAATGACGACT
>JAMYXO010000953.1:0-35289 GCA_033310375.1 Conus canariensis
GACTCGGCCCTATAAAAAGATGCAAGTTCTCCCATTAAGTCTGAGATTACAATACAACAAAGGGATCATAATGCACAAGATGTGTCTGGGAAGGCACCCTCAACATTAGTTCACAGATTCTCAATAAATTCCCTCAAGGACTCTACCCAAACTTCATGTCCCTGTTCCTAGAATTGACTTATTCAAATCCAGTTTTAACAATATTCAGGTTCCTGTCAATGGAACTCGCTCCCTGAATCAACCAAACAACGCCAATGCATATCAACCTTCAAACACCATTATTTCAACCATCTTATGTGCCAGTACTTACATACTCCGCCACAAATCCACCACCCAATCACCACCACCCTCTTTGCCTATATATATACCTGACTATTTAGAAAGTCGGAAATGAAATGAGGCAGGGAACAGTAAACGATAAACAGTAAACAAGTTGGGTATTTTTTGCTCCCATAAGAAAACCAAACACAGAGTAACTTTTATTCAAGACTGGCACAGGCCTTTAAAACTTGAATAAAGTCAGACAAATACATAGACGAACAATCTAATAGTGGGGGAAAAAACAAGCGCAGGCCAACAACTGAACTATCCTTCATAGTAATGACTTGGCAAAGATTTGGACTTAAGGAGGGGGTGCGGGGGAATTTTGAAGAGGAAAAACTGGGACATGAAATAAGAAAATATTTACAAATATGAAAACACTGACTAGCTGCATAAGGACCCATCGCAATCCCTTTTAAAGGCAGATATATTTGTATTGCCTGCACCGGGAGGCCTTTCGTCCGCTGGTCGGACTCATTCAGGGAGACACGGCTAGCGCAGACAAAACCAGCCGTTTTCTCCCTGATGAGTCGACCCAGCGGACGAAAGGCCTCGGAGCAGGCAATACAAATATATCTGCCTTCGAAAGGGATTGCGAGTGGTTCCCATTATGCAGCTAAGTGAAGAGTTTTCATATCGGTAACATATTTTCTTAATTTCATGTTCCCAGTTTCTCCATCTTCAAATCCCCCCCCCCCCCTCCTTAAGTCCAAATCTTTGCCAAGTCATTACTATGAAGATAGTTCAGTTGTTGGCCTGCGCTTGTTTTTCCCCCACTATTAGATTGTTCGTCTATGTATTTGTCTGACTTTATTCAAGTTTAAAAGGCTGTGCCAGTCTTGAATAAAAGTTACTCTGTGTTAGGTTTTCTTAGGGGAGCAAAAAATACCCAACTTGTTTACTGTTTATTTAGAAAGTGTTTTGTACTTGAAATGCACATGTATGTTATTTTGTTTAGTAAATATGTCTTACATGAGTACATGTGTGTGTTGTGTGTGTGTGTGTGTGTGTGTGTGTGTGTGTGTGTGTGTGGTGTGTGTGTGTGTGGTGATTTCCTATTACCTCCTGCCCTCTTGTCATTCTGTCGATATGCTTGTATTCTTATGTGACTCTCTCTCTCTCTCTCCTCTCTCTCTCTCTCTCTCTCTCTCTCTCTCTCTCTCTACTCTCTCTCTCTCTCTCTCTCACGGTTCTGCTGGAATGACTTGATTTATTATTCATATGACATCCCCTCCTACCCGTAGCGACTGGGCTATCATTATGCATTTCCCACCTCCATTTGTGCTTTATTTCATCGCTCCCCCCCCCCCTCCCTCCCCCGTGCTTCAAAATCGATTGTCTTGTATCTCTTAGGAATTTTTTGATTGTCAGTTTGTTCTAAAACATGCTCTCTTATCGCACCCACTCTCGCCTCTTTCTCCCCCACCCATCTCTCTCTCTCTCTGCAGACTTACCCTGCACTCCCTTCGCTCCTGCGTCCTCTCTCTCTCTCTCTCTCTCTCTCATCTCTCTCTCTCTCTCTCTCTCTCTCTCTCTTTTAATTTTAATCCCGTATTGTATTGTAGTTCTAGTCACTTTTGCATGCTTCCTTTGTTAACTTTTATTTTATATTGTTGACCCTACTCAGGGCGAGGACTGGATGTAAAAAAGCACATCAGTGCTTATCTATTATCCTCGTAAATAAAGAATTTTGTCTTGTCTTGTCTGTCTTGTCTCTCTCTCTCTCTCTCTCTCTCTCTCTCTCTCAATAATCCGTTCTCTCTCTCCTCTCTCTCTCTCTCTCTCTCACACACACACAACCACACACTCACACACACACCACACACACACACATCTACTCAATATCTCGTTCTCTCTCTCTCTCTCTCTCTCTCTCTCTCTCTCTCTCTCTCTCTCTCTCCTTCCTCTCTGGGAAACAAATAGGTTTCCAGTGTCATAAAATCGAACATAAAACGTGTCGCATTTTTAAAACCTAATGAGAATTGCTGTTACCTTAAGATGAAGAGAATAAGAAAACTGGGCACCAACTATGGGATGCAAATAACATATGTACGTTTGGATCATGTAGAGCGAAAACCCAAATTTGGCAGTAGGAAATCAGCCCTAGTTTGACTTGTCGGGAAGTCTGCTGGTCAGTGAGGTAAGGCAGATGAAGTCTGCTGGTCAGTGAGGTAGGCAGAAGAAGTCTGCTGGTCAGTGAGGTAGGCAGATGAAGTCTGCTGGTCAGTGAGGTAGGCAGATGAAGTCTGCTGGTCAGTGAGGTAGGCAAATGAAGTCTGCTGGTCAGTGAGGTTTGGCAAGAAGTCTGCTGGTCAGTGAGGTAGGCAAATGAAGTCTGCTGGTCAGTGAGGTAGGCAGATGAAGTCTGCTGGGCAGTGAGGTAAAGGGAGATGAAGTCTGCTGGTCAGTGAGGTAGGCAGATGAAGTACTGCTGGTCAGTGAGGTAGGTCAGATGAAGTCTGCTGGTCAGTGAGGTAGGCAATGAAGTCTGCTGGTATGAGGTAGGAAGATGAAGTCTGCTGGTCAGTGAGGTAGGCAGATGAAGTCTGCTGGTCAGTGAGGTAGGCAGATGAAGTCTGCTGGTCAGTGAGGTAGGCAGATGAAGTCTGCTGGTCAGTGAGGTAGCAGATAAGTCTGCTGGTCAGTGAGCTACTGTAGCATCCTCGTGAAGGGATGGGGGCAGGCAGATGGAGCTAGCGACTGATCATCACTGTCTGTCCTGTCTTGTTTGACATGGGATATGTGACCGTTCACTCAGGTGAATCAACGACACCGTTCAAGCGTACATCCTGTAGATTGAGTCTCCTTTACCTACCATTTAACCCATTAATGTCAGCCCATAGAACCTCTTGAAATTTTCAGAGGTTTTTGGTGGGGTTTTGAGTTTGAAAACACATCACCTTTAAAAAAAACAAACAACATGATTTGATGAAAAAGATGATTTTGTAGATTTTACAGATGTGCACTCTCCCAGAGTGCATGGGCACAAGTGACTACGTCAAAATTACAATTAGGTGCACTCTATACAGCAGTGCATAGGCACAGAAAGGGCAGTGTTTTCTTGCTGAAATAATAACAAAAGATGAAGGTGAGCTCAATACGCCTTTATTTGGCATATGTAGGCAGACATAAAGACTTAGTAAATAAAGAAAATGCAGATGGTCTTCAAATCTGGTACGGGTCATAGCACTGCACCACAGCTTCATTTCGGACGTCAGTGCTCCTCTCCCAAAACATGCGGCGCCTTGGCAATGGGTTGTACGCAGAAACAAGGAGGATTGCCAAGAATGTTCTCATGTCCAGCCTGTTTATCTGGAAGACGTGGTCTCCTTTGTCTCGGCTAGCATAGCGTTGTGTTTGATCAATGAGGTAGTCAAGTACATCACCATCAAAGAACAGCTGAAACATGTCTTGTGAGGGTAGGTTTTGTTCAAGGAAGCGTGGAGGAGGAACATTTGGCCATGGCTGCTGGGTAGGCAGTCTGTTCTGAGGTAGATCCTGTCGTCTCCAGTCTCTATTCACCTGATTCAGACGAACACGATTTCTAACAATCTGTGCAGCTTGTAGCTGACGTGGAGCACCTGGTGCTGGTTGTTGCTGAGCTGCAGGAGGTGGTGGCTGGGTGTTGGCTGGTGGTTCTTCCTGTTGAACAGGATCATGTCAACGGCTACATTACCTGGAGCTACATGTTGATGAGCTTGAACTTCAGGCTGGTCATCAAAGAGGTCTTCAACAAAGTCTGCTCTGACAGCTTCACCTCCTGGACAGAGGGTGACACCCTCTGCATCAGCAAGAAGCTGTTGCCGACTCAAATTTTGAAAGGTTCCCTCGTCTTCATCTCAACTGTCTTCATCACTTGCTGCTCCATTGCCTGGAGGGGTTATGTAGACATCTCCCGTGATCATGTTGTCATCTCTTCAAGGTAAGTACTTCATGCACTGTGTACCTCCTACGCATCCTGAAACAAAATCAAATGCGTGATCACTTGGGATTGCAAAAAACAGTTTTTTTTAAAAAGTCATCATCTTTCTTGATGTCATCCAAGGTTGACATGGTTTATATTAACATGCCCCCACCCTGCCTCTCCATTTCCCTCTTCCTTCCCACCATCAGAACAAAAATGGAACACGGGAGCCAAAGATCAAAGACGGAGACCGAAAGAGACAGCCACTGTGACAATAAAGCAACACTTGGTATAAAAGTACCACTAAAAAATCACGTAGGCGCTTGTGCCCACGCACTGCACAGGAGTGCAAGGGTTGTGTAACTTGGCGTTGCCGCTCGTGACCACGCACTCTGGGAGAGTGCAATTTATATGAAAAAAAAGTTTAATGGAACTTTCAATCTTAGCAAAAGCTATCATTATCACTAGCTTCTCAATATGCTACATTTCATAAATAAACATCATTATGGAGGGTTAAACAATTTTAGCAAGTTATTTACTCACTGGTTTGAGGATGAAGTTGATGCAGCCATCTTATTTTAATGAAGCAGAAGCTCAGGAATGTAGTCAAGGGAGTCAACTCTTACTGTGTTTAGATACACACAAAAACATGTCTTGAGGTGACCTGAAACGATTTAAACGCTTTCACAAGAAAGGCGGGTCTACCAGATAAAAAAAAACACTCATGCACTCTGGGAGAGTGCAATGTCATTAATGGGTTAACATACCAAGCTGTACTCCATGAAGCTCAGTGGTCGAAGGACTTACAGAAATGTTGATGTCGTGCTAGTAGCAACAATGGGATGTTCATGTCAATAACAGTGAACGGTCTGATATATACGAGCGCGCACGCGCGCGCGCGCGCCACACACACACCACACACACACGCACCACACACACACATGCAGCGCGCGCGCGCGCGCGCGACCACACACACACACACACACACACACACACACACACACACACACACACACACATGTGTCTGTATAGGATAGATAGATAGATAGATAGATAGATAGATAGATGATGTCATTTCAGTTTTTCGCCATGTTGAGAAAGCTCTCTTCTGACAAATAAACAGTGGAATGTTCTGTGGTGTCTTTCACTGAACCACCCACAGTGACCGTTGAGTAGTTTCTTCATTCTGCTCCGGAATCTGTCAGCTGTTCTGATATACATACTTTATTTATCTGTTTTTATTACCACTTTTCATGTTGGTTCTATGCATAAATTGTAATATAGTAAATTTCTCGCCTTTTTTTTTGCAGTTGTCAGAAGCAGGGTGCTGATATTTGCCCAGAAAAATGAGAGCAATATCAATCCCAATTATCCGCCTTGGTTTAAAGGTTTGTGTCAGTCGATTGGACATAGGCTAGAACACCAAGGTACTCAAAATGTTGTTATACTCTGATAGGTATGCGGGGATTGTCTTCAGTCGTGACAGCTCCTAGCATGTATTATCAGTCTACAAAAATCCCTCGAAGTCGGAGTGTGGCTGCCCACGGGGCGGGGTAATTCAAAAACGGTCACAAACGAAAATTCTAATCGAAAACTGATGCATTGTACCACAGTTTAATTTAGAATGAGGGGGGTAGTAAACCACCAAGGACATAGACAAACAAAAGCACGGGGAAAAGGGACACTTTTTAGTGTTTTGGGTCCTGTAGTTTGTCTATGCCTTGGCGGTAACTAGCCCCCTCTCTTTTCTATAATTCTGCCCATTTTCCGCCTCAGTCACTCTTTTTAAAAATTGTACCATAGTGTTGGAAATACTTCGGCGGGTTGGATGATCCCTAGAGCTTTTAGCCAGGGTACGACAACAACAACGACAATCCCATTTATCATATTTTTTTTCCGCTGAAAGGTTCAGCTTACATCACGTGGGACGATGTAGAAAATTGTTTTTTGGGTCCCCCTTTTCGGATGGCTCTGCTCATCGAGTACCCAGCGCGGAACTCTGGAAGGAATAAACTGGAAAAAAAAATCACAACATGAAAGGGGGAAAGGGGGCTTTGGGTGTGCGTAATTATCATCTTTGAGTCTTTTAAATAACGCACCATTTGCAGAAATACTCAGTAGGCTCTACGTGACGCAGAAATGCATAAGTTACATGACTTAGTCATTTGTTCATTTATCCAAAAATCATTATTACACAAGAAATTTTTTTGTGCCAGTAAATTATTTTAGTTGTAGGGTGAAATAAGGCTACTTCCCAGTCCCATAAAATGTTTAGATATGTAATAAAAGAATTACAAAAAAATAATTGTGATTTACACATGCAATACATTGTTTTTAACCATATATATATAAAATATGTTTATATTATATTTATATATTTATATATATTCAATTATAAACAAGCTTGTATTATGTCTTTGATTGAAGAAATAGGGGGTAGAATAAGCATTCATTTTCTGCAGTGGTAGAAAAATCTTTTTGCTAACTAACAGAATGTGCTTTAGTGGGTGAATGGGGAAAAATAAAATAAATGCTTCTCAAAATGAGCTTTCAGCAAGCTTATAGTCTCCAAGGGGGAGACAATCTCAATGGGGAAAAAACTCTCTAACATAAACCCCCTCCCCCCTGGTCAGATACCGTATTCGAAACCTGATTGTTTTCTCCTCAGTGACCGCGGAAAGTGGTAATTTGGGGTCCCCTGCTTTTTTCGGTTTAAGAAGAATGCTATCCCGAAAAAGGCTGGTGTGCAATCCCGTAGTATGTTTGTTGAGTTTTCAAAAAAACAAAGGTGCCACCAAAAAAGGGTTGTGTGTCTTGGATAGCCCTGTCGAAAATCTCTTTGTAATGTTCCCTGGAGTTTCTGTGAGCGATGAGTTTAGTGATGTATCTGGTGAACTTTCTCTTTAGCCCGCCGGTACGAGGGCTAGACTAAGCATGTTTTTGGACAAAAAGCCTTTGTGTCAGGCCCCTGATGACCTGAATATTCCCGTTCTGACCTTTTTTCAAAAAAAAGAAGGATGAGTCATTGAAAAATCTTGCTTTCAGTTTGGGGTCTTCTGATTTTGTTACTTCTGATGTTGTACGACAGTCTTTTTTCACAAGGTACTTCAGTGGGCCCGGGTCAGAGATAGCACCTTTGGCTTGGTGAGCAGACAGGTTTTCTTGAGTGTTTTTCCAGGAGTTGGTCCTTTATGTGGATCCTCCCCGGGGGTCTGTTTGTGCGTTCGTGAAGTGGTTTGTACGTTGGTGTCGTCAGGACTGTGATGACGCCTTTACCCATTTTCCCCCTTTAAACCGTTTCGATGGCGTTTCTATGCCCGATGAAAATGTTTGTTCTGTAAAAGTTTGATTGTACTTTGTCTGACAAAAGTACCAGGAGTTGCGTGCAAATTTTTTTGGGGTTGGGTTTTCAGGACATTTTTACCCCAAACCAGGTTCCCTTTTCCCGGTGTTGTACTAAATACAGATCCCATTACACAAAATGTCCCTGTTAGAAAGAAATGTTATGAAATCCCCTTTTCGCGGAAGAGGTTGTTTAGAGAGAGATTGGTATCATGTTGGATCTTGGTATTTATTGAGCCATCGAATATTCCTTTTTGCATCTCCAGTTGTGTTCGTTTAGAGAAAGATTGTACGGGTCGTTTCTGCATTGATTTCAGGGGCTCTTTTTTTGGACTCTGAGTGTGCTGAGCTTTGAGGAAAATTTAAGGAATCTTGTCTTCTGCACCTGTGTGTTTTTACCTAGATTGGGTAATTCTTGTGTTCTCAGGGACTGATACTAGTTCTGTTGGTTTGGGTGCTGTACTGCCCCCAGTAGAATGATGGTGTTTTTCTCACAGTTGTGTTCGCTAGTCGAAAATTGCTGAATCGTGAGAAGGCGTACAATATTATTTTTAACGGGAATGTTTAGCCCTTGTCCCCTACCCCGTGGGGTTTTGGAAAAGGGTGACTGAGTGGTCAGTTGACATGTGTGATCTTACCCCGTTGGGGTATGGAGGGCTGGGCCGAGTGGGCAGTAGATATGTGTGATCTCTACCCTGTGTGGGGATGGCGAGGTTGTCCGTGAGGTCAGCAACGTCTAGCATGTCAAAGGCTTCCCAGTTCGTCGGGACAACAACTTGTTTTTTCTTTTTATGGGGAGTCCCTGGGAAAACTCCACGAACTGCTTTTTCCCTGAGCGGCTTTGTTTTTCCGTGAGTCGATGGTGATTTCTGGGTTTGTGTATTCTGCTGTTTGTTTACTTCTTTTTCAAAAAAAAAAATTCGGTCAGTTTTTTGTTTGAGGAGGGGGGTATTGTGACGTTAACGGGAAATTTTGACGTCAACTTAAAAAAGGGGAAATTTGGTAACTACATGACGAAAATAATAATATCTGACGGAGAAAAGAGCAAGAAAATAACGGCCCAGGCTTTGGGTCCAGCCTACCTTATTTTGTTTTTTAAACGTCGTTTTCTCCTTAGTGAAAAACTATGTAGAGAGGCTGACTTTCAAGTCAGTAGTGCGTCGATGTTCACTGGTATTTTGCGATACTTCGTGACGGTAAACCCGCGAAATATGTACCAGGAAATTTATTTGTTTTGAAAATGTTGTGAATGCTGTGTCGCGAGGTGACTTAAAAATCCTGCAAGAATATTTATGTGCTTAATTGTCCCCACCTCATGTGTGTCGGGGGCTGAGTTTATTTGTGAACATTGTAACGTCAATACAACGGAGAACTAATTAATTGTGTTTTAGATAAAACAATACTCGAATCGATTTTAAATTGTGTTCTTTTGGACTTTGCTGAAACGTGTTCTCCGGGATGAATATTGATTGCGGCCTTGTGAATCTGCAGTTCTTTTTTGGTTTCTGTGCTTTAGGGGATCTGCGGTTCTTCTAGGATTGCTGTTTTATGAATCGTGGTTTTCTATGGATTGTGTCTTTATGAATCTGCGTTCTTCTATGATTGCGGGTTATGAATCTGCGGTTCTTCTTCTGTGGATCTGTACTTTTTTAATCTGCGGTTCTTCTGCTAGGGATTACGTGCCTTGTGAATTTGGGTTTCTTCTCGTAGTCGACGTGATTTATTGTGCTTTTTTGGGGGACCTGTTTTTCTTCTTCTCGCTTTGTTTGTGAACGGCTGTGCATTTTCATGTGGGACTTGGTTTTATCTTATTTGTCTTTTTTAAGTGCTGTACCTGGGGCTTGGGTATTTGAACTGAGTGTGTTGATTGTAATGTGAGACACTGTGACGGCGCGGCGAGATTTGATTTAATAAATATGTAATAGGGAAAACGCTTATATCTGATGATTGAAGTCCAAAGGTTTTTGTTTATCTGATCTAAAACTATGTAGGACATCTAATATTTAACTTTTTTCAAAAGGAATGAATTTTGAGGGTTTCCGGCCAAAAATATGGGTTAAAAACTAATCGTTGCCTGGCTACCCAAATACGTATGGTGTGGTGGTGTAAGGGAAAATTATTACAGCATCCAAACTTGGACGGATAAAAGGGCCCAAAAACCCCGCGCCCGCACCACATCCGTAACAACTCCCCAATTTTTTAAAAGGATCTAATTTTACCACCTGTATAGTGGAAAATCCCCCCTAACCCCATTAATACTACTGTGTTGCATTTATGAAACAACCGTGCAACACTCCTCCCAAACAACATTTATTTCCCTTGGTAAGAAATTAAGGTGATGGTAAATACTTTAAAAATTTTGAAAAATGATATTATCCAAAGGGGGGAGTGTTAAAGGTGTTTACCCGGAGTTTATCCCCACCCCGGCCAGGGTTATTCTTTGGCGGTTTTAATTCCACCCGCTTTGTGGTCCGTCCAAAAATTGTTCCCCCCCCAAAGATCTTGCGTGCAATATCCCCAATTTTAAACCCTTTTAAATGACGGCTTATAACAAAATTGCTGATCGATCAGATCAAAAAGTTGCTCCCCCGAGATTTGTCTTAGTTTCCCCAGACAAAACCCTTGTGTACTAAAAGGTTCATCAAATGCTGTTTGCAGTGATCATCTCCCTATTGAAATCCGCTTTTTATTGGCCTGAAAACAATCTACAATTCTGAATGCCTAAATATTAATGGGAAAATAAGGGTAATTGGGCGCTTTTCAAACAAATTTTTTACAGCAGGTTCTTTTCTAAATTCCCAAACCCCCAAAATATGGTTTAATTGAAAATTTATTTGATAAACCCCTTTAAAATTGCTGCAGATTCTGCAATCCAAAAGGGCAATTAAGAATCAAACCAGAAACCCCCCCCCCCAAACCCCCGGGGAATCGTTGTTCTTTTGTGCGGGAAAAATTTAAGGCCTTAAAGTGGGAAAGCCGTCACCCCGTCCCCTTTGGGAAAAGTTAACCCCGCTATACCCGGGGGTAAAACACAATAGTAAAAGTTTTTTGCTTTTGCAAAGAATATTACAAAAACTTAGTCTCAACTGTTCAAACACCGGGAAAAGATAGCGCCTAATTTGGGAAAAAATTAAAAATCTAAAATTCTTTTTATCAAATTCTTTTAGCAAGAGTCAGACCCCGCCCCCCCCCCCCGCCTAAAGAAGGGCAAGAAAAGAAAATATTGAAAATAAAGGGGGAAACATTGAAAACCCCTTGACAAGACAACATGTTATATATTAATAAAAATCTACCCAAAGGAGGAGCGTCTGATCATTCGCCCCTTATAAAAATTTTGGAAAATTGCGGGCCCGGGTTTGGTTCCCATTCTTACAACATGATAAAGCTTTTTCCCCCAATGCTTTTTGAAAAAATTATTAGAGTTTCTTCCAATTATGCTGGAAATTTTGGAAAGCTCCAATTTGCTTGGAAAAGCACAGTTTGTACCTTTCATAAAAAAAGGAAATAAGAAGAAATCTTTAATTTTCGGACCCATTTCTTGACTCACTCACCCTTCGAAAACTTTTTGAGAGGATAATGAAATTCGGAGTAGAAATTTCCTCCCCAAAAGAAGGATTTTGCCAATATTTTAAGCTGGTTTCAGAAAAGGGGGGGTGAACTGATCATAAAGCATCAATGAGAAGAGGATTGGAGAAATTACACTTCCTTGAGGGACACCCATGTTAACATATCTTGTACTTGACAGCACAGCATTTAGTTTTACTTGTAGCGTTCTTCCAGATAAAAATGATTGTAAAAAACATGTGGAAACGACCTTTAATCCCAATTTCATGAGCCTTGGACAATAACTTAAAATGCCAAACGGAATCGTACGCTCTATGAATATCAAAAAACGTGGCTAAAGTGGAGTGTCGCTTAGCCAAGGCTTTTTTGACGTGTGAAGCTAAAAGACTAACATGATCAGTGACACCCCTCCCTTTTCTGAAACCAGCTTGAAATATTGGCAAAATCCCATTCTTTTCGAGGAAATGTTCTACTCCGAATTTCATTATCCTCTCAAAAAGTTTTCGAATGTGAGGAGTCAAAGAAATGGGTCGAAAATTAGAAGATTTTCTTCTTTATTTTCCTTGTTTATGGATAGGTACAACTGTTGCTTTCTTCCAAGCTATTGGCAGCTTTCCAGAATTCCAGCATAATTGGAAGAACTCTAATAATTTTTTCAAAAAGCATTGTGGAAAATGCTTTATCATGTTGTAAGAAATGGGATCAAATCCTGTCGCAATTTTACCAGATTATAGACGGCGAAGTGAGTACAGACGCTCCTCCATTGTTAGATTTTTATTAATATATAACATGTTGTCATTGTCATGTGGTTCAATGTTTCTCCCTTCGTTTTCAATAGTTCTTCGTTCTTGCTCTTCTTTAGGCAGATGTTCAGTCTGACTCATTGCTGCGAAAGTGGGAGATGAAAAGAACCTTTAGATTTTCTAATTTCTTTCCAAAGTAAAGCGCTATCGTTTCGGTGTTTGGAACAGTTGATGACTAAGTTTTTGTAATATTGCTGCTTTGCAAAAGCAACAACTTTGTTACTATTGGTGTTAGCTTTTTTGTATTCAGCGTGTAACTTTTCCACTCTACTTTTAGGCTGCGTATGACGGCTTATCATCCAGCTTTTGAAGGCCTTAGTTTTCGCACCCACGGCGACTTCACACGCGATATTCCACCATGGGTTTGATGTTTTCTTTGGATGATTCTTTAATGTGACTTTTGGGATTGCAGAATCTGCAGCCTTAAGTATAAGTTTTCTTAATTCAAAATAACAATTTTCCAAACCTTCCTCTAACACAGTATTTTGATTGAAATTTAGAAAAGACGAACCTGCTGTCAAAATTTGATTGAAAAGCGCCCAATTAGCCTTATCTTCATTATATTTAGTGCATTCAGAATTGTAGATTGTTTTTTCAGGGCTCACTAGAAGCTGGATTTCAATAGGGAGATGATCACTGCCTAACAGCATTTGATGAACCTGCTAAGTACACAAAGGGTTTATGTCTGGGGAAACTAAAGACAAATCTATCGACGAGCAACGTTGATCTGATCGATCAGCAATTCTTGTTATAGAGCCGTCATTTAAAATGGTTAAATTGGCGTTGATTATTGCACTGGCAAGGTATTCGTTGTTGTTAACAATATTATTGGGATTTTCGGACCACAAAGCGTGGTGGGAATTAAAATCGCCAAGAATAACCCATTGTCTAGAGCAGTCTAAATCCATTATCCAGTCAGCTTCACCTTTAGACACTCCATCTGGATAATATCAGTTCAAAATGTTGAAGTATTTACCATCAACCTTAATTTCTATACAGCAAGAATATAAATGTTTGTCTATTGAAGAACATGGTGTTTTGCACGGTTGATACATAAGATTGCAAGCTACATACGTAGCAACTTTTATTTTAACGTTGGCTTTTACCTTATCTATAACAGGTGGGTAGAAGAATCCGTTTAACTTTGGTAAGTTGTTACGGATGGTGTGCGGCGCGTGTTTGCTGTCTGACTCTCGCTCTCAAAAGTTTGGATGCGTGTAATAATTATTCCCTACACACACCCACACCATACGTACATGGATAGCCAGGCAACACACGAGTTAGATTTTTTTTTTCCTTTATAATTATGCTGCCTGAACCATCAAAACATACATTCATGTGAATTAGTACAAATCAATAGATGTCACTACATAGCATATAGATCAAGATATCAATACATAGGGACTTCAATCATCAGATATCAGCGTATCATATTACATATCTTGATATCACTCACAGATCTCGCCGGCGCCGTCCACAGTGTCTCACATATACAATCAACACACTCAGTTCCACAGTACCCAAGCCACAGTCTACAGCACTAAAAGAAGACAAATAAGGATAACCAAGGTCCCCACATGATAAGCACAGCCGTTCACAAACACAAGCGATGAAGAAGAAGAAACAGGGTCTCCACACAAGCACAATAAATCACGTCGAGCTATCAGAAGAAGAACCGCAAATTCACAAGGCACAGTAATCCATAGCAGAAGAACCGCAGATTCACAAAGTACAGCAATCCACAGAAGAAGAACCGCAGATTCATAAAGCACAGCAATCCATAGAAGAACCGCAGATTCATAAAGCACAGCAATCCATAGAAGAACCGCAGATTCATAAAGCACAGCAATCCATAGAAGAACCGCAGATTCATAAAGCACAGGAAACCAAAGAAGAACTGCAGATTCACAAGGCACAGCAATCAATATTCAATCCCCGGAGAACACGATTTCAGCAAAGTCCCATAGAACACAATAAACTTCGATTCGACGTATTGTTGATCTAAAACACAAATTAATTAGCTTCTCCGTGTATTGACGTTACAATGTTCACATCAATAAACTCAGCCCACCGACACACATGAGGTGGTACAATTAGAGCACATAAATATTCTTGCAGGAGTTTTAAGTCACTCTCGGCGACACAGCATTCACAACATTTTCATAACAAATAAATTTCCTGGTACATATTTCGCTGGTACCGTCATCAGAAGTATCGCACATACACAGTGAACATCGACGCACTACTGACTTGAAAGTCAGCCTCTCTACATAGTATCACTAAGGAGAAAACGACGATTAAAACAAAATAAAGTAGGCTGGACACCAAAGCCTCGGCCGTTAGTTCTTGCTCTCTTCTCCCGTCAGATATTATTATTATTTTCGTCATGTAGTTACCTATGCCATTTTAAGTTGACGTCATAATTTACGTTGACGTCACAATACTCCCCCTCCTCAAACAAAAAACAATGACCGAATTGTTTTTTTGAAAAAGAAGTAAACAAACAGCAGAATACACAAACCCAGAAATCACACATCGACTCGACGGAAAACGAAGCCGCTCACGGAAGCAGTTCGTGGAGTTCTTCCAGGGACTCCCACATAACAGAAGAACACAAGTTGTTGTCCCGACGAACTCGGAAGCCCTTTGACATGCTAGATCGTTGCTGACCTCACGGACAACCTCGCCATACCCACACAGGGTAGAGATCACACATATCTACTGACCACTCGGTCAGCCTCTCCATACCCCAACAGGGTAGAGATCACACATGTCTACTGACCACTCAGTCAGCCTCTCCATACCCCCACGGGGTAGAGACAATGGCTAAACATTCCCGTTCAATAATATTGTACGCCTTCTCACGATTCAGCAACTTTCGACTAGCGAACACGACTGGGTGAAAAACACCATCATTCTACTGGAGCAGTACAGCACCCAAACCAACAGAACTAGTATCAGTCCTGAGAACAAAAGAATTACCCAATCTAGGTAACAACACACAGGTGCAGAAGACAAGATTCCTTGAATTTTCCTCAAAGCTTCAGCACACTCAGGAGTCCAAGAAATAGACCTGAAATCAATGCAGAAACGACACGTACAATCTTTCTTCCTGACGAACACAACTGGAGATGCATACGGACTATTCGATGGCTCAATGATACCAAGATCCAACATGATACCAATCTCTCTCTCAACAACCTCTTTCGCAGAAAAGGGGATTTCATAACATTTCTTTCTAACAGGGACATCTGTGGTAAGAGGGATCTGTAGTAGTACATCACCTGAGAAAGAACCTGGTTTGGGGGTCAAAATGTCCTGAAAATCATCAAAGATTGCACGCAACTCCCTGGTACTTTTGTCAGACAAAGTACAATCAAACTGTACAGAACAAACATTTTCATCTGGCATAGAAGACGCCATCGGAACGGTTAAAGTGGGAATGGGTAAAGCGTCATCACAGTCCTGGACGACACCAACTGTACAAACCACTTCACGAACAGCACAAACAGACTCCGGGGAGGGATCCACAGAAAGACCAACTCCTGGAGAACACTCAAGAGAAACCTGTTCCTGCTCACAAGCCAAAGGTGCTATCTCTGACCCAGGCACTGAAGTACCTTGTGAAAGAAAGACTGTCGGTACAACATCAGAAGTAGACACATCAGAAGACGCAAACTGAAAGCAAGACTTCAATGACTCATCCTTCTGTTTCTGAACAAGGTCAGAACGGGAAATATTCAGATCATCAGGGACCTGACACAAAGGCTTTTTGTCCACAACATGCTTAGCTCTAGCCCTCGTAACGGCGGCTAAAGAGAAAGGTTCACCAGATACATCACTAAACTCATCGCTCACAGAAACTCCAGGTACATTACAATGAGATCTGCGACAGGGCTATCCAAGACACAACAAACTTCTTAGGTGGCACCTTTGGTTGGTTTTTTGAAAACTCAACAAACATACTACGGTATTGCACACCAGCCTTTTTCTGGGATAGCATTCTTCTTAAAACCGAAAAAGCAGGGGACTCAAATTACCACTTTCCGCGGTCACTGAGGAGAAACAATCAGGTTTCGAAATATCGGTATCTGACCAGGAGTTATATGTTAGTGAGTTTCTTCCCCATTGGAGATTGTCTCCCCCTTGGAGACTATAAGCTTGCTGAAGGCTCATTTTGAGAAGCATTTATTTTATTTTCCCCATTCACCCACTAAAGCACATACTGTTAGTTAGGCAGAATTATCTACCACTGCAGATATGAATGCTTATCTATCCCCCTATTTCTTCAATCTAAGACATAAGAGCAAGCTTTGTTTATAATTGAATATATATATATATATATATATATATATATTATATATATTATGGTTAAAAACAATGTATTGCATGTGTATATCACAATTATTTGTGTAATTCATTCATTACATATCTAAACATTTTATGTACTGAAGTAGCCTTTATACACATACAACTAATAATAATTTACTGGCACAAAAAAAGATTACTTGTGTAGATAATGATTATTTGGATAAATGAACAAATGACTAAGTCATGTACTTATGCATTTCTGCGTCACGTAGGCCTACTGATGTATTTCTGCAAATGGTGCGTTATTTACAGACATATGAATTACGCACACAAATGACGCCTTCCCACTTTCATGTTGTGATTTTTTTTTTCAGTTTATTCCTTCCAGAGTTCCGCGCTGCTACTCGATGAGCAGAGCCATCCGAAAAGGCGACAACAACATTCTCTACATCGTCTACGTCAGTAATGCTGAACCTTCAGCGGAAAAAAAATATGATAAATGGGATTGTCGTTGTTGTTGTCGTACCCTGGCTAAAAGACTCTAGGGATGATCCGAACAGCCGAAGTATTTCAACACTATGGTACAAGTTTCAAAACGGAGTGACTGAGGGCGGAAAATGGAGCAGAATTTAGAAAGAGAGGGGGCTAGTTACCGCCAAGGACATAGACAAACTACAGGACAAGACACTATTTGTGTCTTGTCCTGTGCTTTGTTTGTCTATGTCCTTGGTGGTGACTAACCCCCTCTCTTTCTAAATTAAACTGTGGTACGAATGCATCAGTTACGGATGAGAACATTACGTGTGTGACCGTTTTTGATTACCCCGCCACGTGGGCAGCCACACTCCGACTTCGAGGGATTTTGGAGACTGATAATGACATGCTAGGAGCTTGTCACGACTGAAGACAATCCCCGCATACCTATGCAGAGTATAACAACATTTTGATGTAGCCTTGGTGTTCTAGCCTATGTCAATCGGTCTGACACAGCCTTAAGCCAAGGCGGATAATTGGGATTGATATTGCTCTCAGTCTTCTGGGCAAATATCAGACACCCTGCGTTCTGACAACTGCAAAAAAATGGCGAGAATTCACTATAGTTACAATTATGCATAGAACCAGACATGATAGTGGAGATAAAAAGCAGATAAATAAAGTATGTATATCAGAACAGCTGACAGTTCCGGAGCAGAATGAAGAAACTACTCAACGGTCACTGTGGGTGGTTCAGTGAAGAGACACCAACAGAACATTCCACTGTTTATTTGTCAGAAGAGAGCTTTCTCAACATGGCGAAAAACTGAAATGACATCTATCTATCTATCTATCTATCTATCTTATCTATCTATCTATCCTATACAGACACATGTGTGTGTGTGTGTGTGTGTGTGTGTGTGTGTGTGTGTGTGTGTGTGTGTGTGTGCGCGCGCGCGCGCGCGGCATGTGTGTGTGTGTGTGCGTGTGTGTGTGTGTGTGTGTGTGTGGCGCGCGCGCGCGCGTGCGCGCTCGTATATATCAGACCGTTCACTGTTATTGACATGAACATCCCATTGTTGCTACTAGCACGACATCAACATTTCTGTAAGTCCTTCGACCACTGAGCTTCATGGAGTACAGCTTGGTATGTTAACCCATTAATGACATTGCACTCTCCCAGAGTGCATGAGTGTTTTTTTTTAATCTGGTAGACCCGCCTTTCTTGTGAAAGCGTTTAAATCGTTTCAGGTCACCTCAAGACATGTTTTTGTGTGTATCTAAACACAGTAAGAGTTGACTCCCTTGACTACATTCCTGAGCTTCTGCTTCATTAAAATAAGATGGCTGCATCAACTTCATCCTCAAACCAGTGAGTAAAATAACTTGCTAAAATTGTTTAACCCTCCATAATGATGTTTATTTATGAAATGTAGCATATTGAGAAGCTAGTGATAATGATAGCTTTTGCTAAGATTGAAAGTTCCATTAAACTTTTTTTCATATAAATTGCACTCTCCCAGAGTGCGTGGTCACGAGCGGCAACGCCAAGTTACACAACCCTTGCACTCCTGTGCAGTGCGTGGGCACAAGCGCCTACGTGATTTTTTAGTGGTACTTTTATACCAAGTGTTGCTTTATTGTCACAGTGGCTGTCTCTTTCGGTCTCCGTCTTTGATCTTTGGCTCCCGTGTTCCATTTTTGTTCTGATGGTGGGAAGGAAGAGGGAAATGGAGAGGCAGGGTGGGGGCATGTTAATATAAACCATGTCAACTTGGATGACATCAAGAAAGATGATGACTTTTTAAAAAAAACTGTTTTTTGCAATCCCAAGTGATCACGCATTTGATTTTGTTTCAGGATGCGTAGGAGGTACACAGTGCATGAAGTACTTACTTGAAGAGATGACAACATGATCACGGGAGATGTCTACATAACCCCTCCAGGCAATGGAGCAGCAAGTGATGAAGACAGTTGAGATGAAGACGAGGGAACCTTTCAAAATTTGAGTCGGCAACAGCTTCTTGCTGATGCAGAGGGTGTCACCCTCTGTCCAGGAGGTGAAGCTGTCAGAGCAGACTTTGTTGAAGACCTCTTTGATGACCAGCCTGAAGTTCAAGCTCATCAACATGTAGCTCCAGGTAATGTAGCCGTTGACAATGATCCTGTTCAACAGGAAGAACCACCAGCCAACACCCAGCCACCACCTCCTGCAGCTCAGCAACAACCAGCACCAGGTGCTCCACGTCAGCTACAAGCTGCACAGATTGTTAGAAATCGTGTTCGTCTGAATCAGGTGAATAGAGACTGGAGACGACAGGATCTACCTCAGAACAGACTGCCTACCCAGCAGCCATGGCCAAATGTTCCTCCTCCACGCTTCTTGAACAAAACCTACCCTCACAAGACATGTTTCAGCTGTTCTTTGATGGTGATGTACTTGACTACCTCATTGATCAAACACAACGCTATGCTAGCCGAGACAAAGGAGACCACGTCTTCCAGATAAACAGGCAGGACATGAGAACATTCTTGGCAATCCTCCTTGTTTCTGCGTACAACCCATTGCCAAGGCGCCGCATGTTTTGGGAGAGGAGCACTGACGTCCGAAATGAAGCTGTGTGCAGTGCTATGACCCGTACCAGATTTGAAGACCATCTGGCATTTTCTTTATTTACTAAGTCTTTATGTCTGCCTACATATTGCCAAATAAAGGCAGTATTGAGCTCACCTTCATCTTTTGTTATTATTTCAGCAAGAAAACACTGCCCTCTTCTGTGCCTATGCACTGCTGTAGAGTGCACCTAATTGTAATTTTGACGTAGTCACTTGTGCCCATGCACTCTGGGAGAGTGCACATCTGTAAAATCTACAGAATCATCTTTTTCATCAAATCATGTTTGTTTTTTTTTAAAGGTGATGTGTTTCAAACTCAAAACCCCACCAAAAACCTCTGAAAATTTCAAGAGGTTCTATGGGCTGACATTAATGGGTTAAATGGTAGGTAAAGGAGACTCAATCTACAGGATGTACGCTTGAACGGTGTCGTTGCTTCACCTGAGTGAACGGACACTATCCCATGTCAAACAAGACAGGACAGACAGTGATGATCAGTCGCTAGCTCCATCTGCCTGCCCCATCCCTTCACGAGGATGCTACAGTAGCTCACTGACCAGCAGACTTCATCTGCCTACCTCACTGACCAGCAGACTTCATCTGCCTACCTCACTGACCAGCAGACTTCATCTGCCTACCTCACTGACCAGCAGACTTCATCTGCCTACCTCACTGACCAGCAGACTTCATTTCCTACCTCACTACAGCAGACTTCATCTGCCTACCTCATGACCAGCAGACTTCATCTGCCTACCTCACGACCAGCAGACTTCATCTGCCTACCTCACTGACCAGCAGACTTCATCTGCCTACCTCACTGACCAGCAGACTTCATCTTCCTACCTCACTGACCAGCAGACTTCATCTTCCTACCTCACTGACCAGCAGACTTCATCTTCCTACCTCACTGACCAGCAGACTTCATCTGCCTACCTCACTGACCAGCAGAACTTCATCATTGCCTACCTCACTGACCAGCAGACTTCATTCCTACTCATGACCAGCGACTTCATCTCCTACTCACTGACCAGCAGACTTCATCTGCCTACCTCACTGACCAGCAGACTTACCGACAAGTCAAACTAGGGCTGATTTCCTACTGCCATTGGTTCGCTCATACATGATCCAAACGTACATATGTTATTTGCATCCCATAGTTGGAGCCCAGTTTCTCTTATTCTCTTCATCTAAAGGTAACAGCATTCTCATTAGGTTTTAAAAATGCGACACGTTTTATGTTCGATTTTATGAACACTGGAAACCTATTTGTTTCCCCAGAGAGAAGGAGAGAGAGAGAGAGAGAGAGAGAGAGAGAGAGAGAGAGAGAGAGAGAGAGAAGTGAGAGAGATAGATATGTGTGTGTGGTGTGTGTGGATGAGAAGAGAGAGAGAGAGAGAGAGAGAGAGAGAGAGAGAGAGAGAACGGATTATTGAGAGAGAGAGAGAGAGAGAGAGAGAGAGGGGGAGAGACAAGAAAGACAAGACAAGACAAAATTCTTTATTTACGAGGATAATAGATAAGCACTGATGTGCTTTTTTACATCCAGTCCTCGCCCTGAGTAGGGTCAACAATATAAAATAAAAGTTAACAAAGGAAGCATGCAAAAGTGACTAGAACTACAATACAATACGGGATTAAAATTAAAAAGAGAGAGAGAGAGAGAGAGAGAGAGAGAGAGAGGGGAGAGAGAGAGAGAGAGAGAGAGAGAGAACGCAGGAGCGAAGGGAGTGCAGGGTAAGTCTGCAGAGAGAGAGAGAGAGGGTGGGGGAGAAAGAGGCGAGAGTGGGTGCGATAAGAGAGCATGTTTAGAACAAACTGACAATCAAAAAATTCCAAAGAGATACAAGACAATCGATTTTGAAGCACCGGGGGAGGGAGGGGGGGGGGGCGATAGAAATAAAGCACAAATGGAGGTGGGAAATGCATAATGATAGCCCAGTCGCTACGGGTAGGAGGGGATGTCATATGAATAATAAATCAAGTCATTCCAGCAGAACCGTGGAGAGAGAGAGGAGAGAGAGAGAGAGAGAGGAGGAGAGAGAGGAGAGAAGAGAGAGAGAGTCACATAAGAATACAAGCATATCGACAGAATGACAAGAGGGCAGGAGGTAATAGGAAATCACACACACACACACACACACACACACACACACACACACACACACACACACACACACAACACATGTACTCATATAAGACATATTTACTAAACAAAATAACATACATGTGCATTTCAAGTACAAAACACTTTCTAAATAAACAGTAAACAAGTTGGGTATTTTTTGCTCCCATAAGAAAACCTAACACAGAGTAACTTTTATTCAAGACTGGCACAGCCTTTTAAACTTGAATAAAGTCAGACAAATACATAGACGAACAATCTAATAGTGGGGGAAAAACAAGCGCAGGCCAACAACTGAACTATCTTCATAGTAATGACTTGGCAAAGATTTGGACTTAAGGAGGGGGGGGGGGGGGGGATTTGAAGATGGAGAAACTGGGAACATGAATCTAGTTGCAAAGCGAGAGGACTGCAGGCGGAAATCTAAACAAATCTTAAATAAATGTTAGCGACCGCCCAGAGAACGTGGACAAACGAGTCACAAGACGAAACACAACTAGTTTCGACCTCTTAGGTCTTCATCAGGTGAGACATTAACGATAAAACAATGAAAATTCACTTAGCTTTGATCGCTTCAGATCACTTGGTAGGGTTCAGCGCAAGGAAGAAGGCATTGAAGCTTCAACGCCTTCTTCCTTGCGCTGAACCCTACCAAGTGATCGCTTCAGATCACTTGGTAGGGTTCAGCGCAAGGAAGAAGGCGTTGAAGGCTTTCACGCCTTTTCTTGCGCTGAACCCTACCAGTGATCTGAAGCGATCAAAGCTAAGTGAATTTTCATTGTTTTATTCGTTAATGTCTCACCTGATGAAGACCTAAGAGGTCGAAACTAGTTGTGTTTCGTCTTGTGACTCGTTTGTCCACGTTCTCTGGGCGGTTCGCTAACATTTATTTAAGATTTGTTGGGAACATGAAATTAAGAAAATATGTTACCGATATGAAAACTCTTCACTAGCTGCATAAGGGAACCATCGCAATCCCTTTCGAAGGCAGATATATTTGTATTGCCTGCTCCGAGGCCTTTCGTCCGCTGGGTCGGACTCATCAGGGAGACACGGCTGGTTGTGTCTGCGCTAGCCGTGTCTCCCTGATGAGTCCGACCCAGCGGACGAAAGGCCTCGGAGCAGGCAATACAAATATATCTGCCTTCAAAAGGGATTGCAATGGTTCCCTTATGCAGCTAGTGAAGAGTTTTCATATCGGTAACATATTTTCTTAATTTCATGTTCCCAGTTTCTCCATCTTCAAATCCCCCCCCCCCCCCCCCTCCTTAAGTCCAAATCTTTGCCAAGTCATTACTATGAAGATAGTTCAGTTGTTGGCCTGCGCTTGTTTTTTCCCCCACTATTAGATTGTTCGTCTATGTATTTGTCTGACTTTATTCAAGTTTAAAAGGCTGTGCCAGTCTTGAATAAAAGTTACTCTGTGTTAGGTTTTCTTATGGGAGCAAAAAATACCCAACTTGTTTACTGTTTATCGTTTACTGTTCCCTGCCTCATTTCATTTCCGACTTTCTAAATAGTCAGGTATATATATAAGGCAAAGAGGGTGGTGGTGATTGGTGGTGGATTTGTGGCGGAGTATGTAAGTACTGGCACATAAGATGGTTGAAATAATGGTGTTTGAAGGTTGATATGCATTGGCGTTGTTTGGTTGATTCAGGGAGCGAGTTCCATTGACAGGAACCTGAATATGTTAAACTGGATTTGAATAAGTCAATTCTAGGAACAGGGACATGAAGTTTGGGTAGAGTCCTTGAGGAATTTATTGAGAATCTGTGAACTTATGTTGAGGGTGCCTTCCCAGACACAATCTTGTGCATTATGATCCCTTTGTTGTATTGTAATCTCAGACTTAATGGGAGAACTTGAATCTTTTTATAGTCCGAGTCCAGAAGACTACTGCTTTTTAGGAGGACTAATTTGAGTGCTCGCTTGTGTAGGCTTAACAATGGTTTGAGAGTGTTAGCGCTAGCACAGTCCCATAGTGTAGATCCATAGTCTATGTATGATTGAATATGAGACTGGAAAAAGAGCTTGCGTGAATGCAGGTCGAGGAAGCGTTTGATTTTGGAGAGTTGATAAACTTTCTGTGAAACTTTTTTGCATAGTGAGGTTATGTGAGCTTGCCAACTCATATTGTTATCAATTGTTATTCCTAGCACTTTGAGGCATGTAACCTTTTCAACGTGTTCATTTCTAAGATGTACAGGAGGAAACTTAAGAGTGAGATTTTGTCTTTTTGCCTAGTTGTGATAAGCATGGATTTAGTTTTTTGAGGTTGAAGCGACATGTGATTTAGTTCAGTCCATTTGACGAGGTCATTCGCACTTTCTTGTAAAGTGTGTGCAAGAACAGTAACATCAGAATGATTTGTATGTATTGTTGTATCATCAGCAAAGAGTTCACAGGTGGATGTGATATGGAGAGGTAAATCATTGATGTAAATTGTGAACAGTAAGGGACCCAGGATAGAGCCTTGTGGGACGCCATAGGAAAGTGTTTGAAATGAAGAGAAAGTTGTATTAATTTTTACACATTGTTGCCTATTTGTGAGATATGAGTGAAAAAGCGTAAGTGTTTTTGTGGATAAGCCATACAATTTTAGTTTTCTAAGTAGAAGGTTATGGTCTATCACATCGAATGCTTTTTTGAAATCAATAAATAGGACACCACAATATCTGTTGTTGTTAATGCTATTTAGCCAGTCATCAACCAGGTTGATTAGGGCTGAGTGGCATGAATGGTTGTGTCGAAACCCGGACTGTCTTGGATGAAGCAAGTGGTATGTGTTAAGGTGGTGTATTGTGTGCTTGTTTATGTGTTTTTCCAAAGGTTTGGAAATAGTGGAAATGATTGAGATTGGTCTGTAGTTTGCAGGGTCTGAGCTGTCACCTGCTTTGTAGATAGGTATGACTTTCGCTTTTTTGAAACTATCGGGAAAATGATTTTTGTCGATGCATAAATTGAAGACGTATGTTAACGTGTCTGTAATTGCTGGAGCTGATAGTTTGAGGATTTTGCCGTCTAGGCCATCCACCCCGCAGGTACCTGACTGTTTTAGGTGCGTTAGGTAGTGATAAACTTCGAAAACTGTTATTGGTGGAATGTCAAGTTCAGACTTGATGTTTTTATCTTGGCAATATTGTTTCAGTTTTTGTAGGTCGTTTGATCTGGATGAATCTGTCGTGACAATTTTATTGGCAATAGTGCAAAAGTGGGTGTTCAGTTGTTCGACAGAGATGTCTTTAATTATAGTTGATTTTGAAGAAGATTGATTGTTTGTAAGCTCGTTAATAGCTCTCCATACCAATTTTGGGTTCTGGTTTGAGGATATTAGTTCTCGATAGTATTTCGTTTTTTCTCTGCGCTTCTGTGAATTTATTGCATTTCTCAGTTTTCTAGATTCCTCTTCATAGCCATGTTGTTTAAGCATATCTCTAAGGTAACCTGCCTCCTGTAACTCTTTAGTGTACCATGCCGGTTTAGGATCATGTCGTACTCTAATCGTTTTTAGAGGGGCGTGTTTATTATAAATTTCAGTAAATGTTTTGATCCAAAATTCTACTGCAAGATCTGGATTAGTTATGTTGAAAACTGAAGAGAGATTTGAGTTAAGCAAGCCATGCAGAAAGTCTTGGTTGTTAAAGCTTGTAAAGCAACGGTAGGTCATTGTTTTGTGTCCCGTTTTGGGAATTTTTACTCCTTTTTTGGACCATGTGACACAAACTGGATAATGATCACTACAGTTTAGAACAGGGACGCAGATTTCTGTTATGTTAGTTTTATCTGAAACATAAATATGGTCGATAAGTGTCTTGGAGTTTGGTGTGACTCTCGTTGGAGATTCAATGAGCTGATGCAGATTGAATAGACTGAATGCTTGCGTCGATTGGTTTTGTACTTTCAGAAGGTCTATGTTAAAATCTCCAAGTAAAATGATTTCCTTGGATTCAAGCGAGACTGCATCCATCATCGTAATTAATTTGTCGACCCAGTTTACTCTTTCGGATGGGTTCCTGTAGCAGAATCCAACCAAAATAGAAGGGTTTCTTTTCAGCTTAACTTCTATCCAAACACATTCCACACCGTTGCTTTCTAGGTGTGGAAGTCGTTTGAAGCTAAGGGTTTCGCTGATATAGATAAGAAGACCCGTCTCTTTCGCAAGTGAAGGATCTTTCCGGATTGTGTTGTATCCTGGAATAGTTACATCATTGTCGCTAATGTGTGCAGCTAATCTGGATTCTGAGAGTCCTAAGATATGAAAAGGTTTACCATGATTCCAAATCAGTGTTGAAATATCTGATGTCTTGTTAACTGCATGTTGGATATTAAGGTGACAGATTCGGAGTCCTTCTTTGCATGGCCATGCAGATTGGTTCTTGCTCATTTCTAGTTGTGTACTGATGTGATGATAAAAGGAGATGACGATTTTGCACGTTAATTGACGTTAAGATTTGTATAATCAAGGAACACAATATAAATTACATAAAAGGGAGAGAAAACGGGGCTGGTTTACACACCGTAACAACTTTAGTAAACCAGAAGCATATGAGAAGCCGCAAAAACAAACAACAACAACAAACAACAACAAAAACAAAACAAACAAACAAAAAAAAACATCTTCACAGTATATGCCCTCAGGATCCGCGGCCAAATGATATACTTACGGATACACCTTTCTGAAATGAAAATGTACACTCCCTCACAAAGGACGCACTTCTAAAGCAGAATTAAAGTCAAGGGGGCAGAATATGAGGAGAGAAAAAGGTAACTGAAACTTAAGACAAAAAAAGCAAAGAACCAACAACTCAAAATGAAAACAAGTGGGAAACACACACACACACACACACACACACACACACACACACACACACACACACACACACTAAAACACAAGTCACGTAGCCGCACTAGTAACTACGAGCTGGCAATGCACAAGATTGCCTTGCTCGCAGTAAACAGCAGTTTCTGCAGAAGTTTGCTCCTGCAGCGGCTTTGTTCAGTCTCTTTTCTGTACGGGACACAGTCTTGAAGTTTTACGAAGTATTATTTATAGTATACGTTGTTTAAGTCCACTTCAGTTATCATAGAATCAGCACTGCCGGCACAGGGTGAAAGTTACAACACACAACACACACACACACACACCCCACACACACACACAACAAATCGTGTAGGATGTGAAGAAAAACAGCACACTCATATAAAAACACACACACACACACACAACACACACACACACATACACACACGCGCGCGTCGCGCGCACACACACTCACACATACACTTAGCTCTCCACCCCCACCCCCTTCCACTACAAACACCCACTCACTCAAGCAAAAACTGCTACCATTCGTAAAAACTTAACCTGTGGCCATATAATTGTATATACTATTAAAACATTTATGCTCGCTCGCACATACGCAAACGGGAACCTGCAATCAGAAGTGTGGGGAAGCATGGAGTGCTGGGGAGGTACGAAGAATGGCCAATACCACGGATGATGTGAAGGAGACAGGGTCGGAGGAAGGTAACTGAAGGGTGGAGGAGTAGGCAGGGGCGGGGGAGGGACAGATCTGTTGAACCATGGAGGGGGGGGGGGGGGGGAAGAGCACACTCGCGCGGCGCACATAGCGGACGGTCACTTTGGTTGGCTGGGAGACGGGTGACTGGACCCGTGCTGTTGTCACTGCCCGTACACACATCTGGCCGGCGGGGTCTTGGAGGGGCTTGCTGGAGGGGGGAGGGTGCAATAGGACAGATGCTGTGTCAATAGTTTTGGTGTTATTTGGGGCAGCAGAGCGAGAGGCTGGCTGAACATTCTTGTGGTCACTCTGTGTACGCACAAGCGAGCTGGATAGTCTTAAAGGGGCTTCCTGGAGGGGGGAGGGGGGAGACGAATGAGAAGTGCGTAAACGGGACGGAAGGTTTGGGAATTCTGAGAGGGTGAATGGGGAAGGGAGGAGAGGGGATCTGGGACGTCGTGTGCTGTTGGTAACACGAGACGTGTGGCGTGTAGGGGTGGGTAGGAGGGCCTGTCGTCTAGGGGGGAAGAGGCTTTGTGTTACACGTTCCACTCCCTTCCTGCTGGGTTGTGTTGAGTTGTAGTACAACGCCAGTCTCGGGGCACCGCGTTGAGTGGTGAAGGTGGCACAATGGCTGATGAATTTAATCCCCATTGCTGAACAGGCCTCCTGAAGGTGGTCGTTGCTGGGGCGGATGATGGTGTTCAGAGGTTGCCGCCCTCTCGCCGGGATAATTGCAGAGGCCTGAAGTTGGGCTTTGGGGAAGACTCGGTGGCACTGCACAATGAGCTCTCGCCACTGCTGCGTTGATATTGCACCAGTTGGCTGTGATGCTAAGAGCTCGCTGCAGTCACCAGCCCCCACATGGAAGGTAGCCTGCATCACCGTGTGGGTGGGTGTCTGCTTTGCAAGCCACTGAGTCAGGCTGGGGACCGTCAGATTGTCGGCACATTCCAACTGAGCGCTGGCCCTAGGGATATCAATACCTCTTAGGGTGCAGTCACTCAGCAGTATTGTAGAGGTCTGTCTATCAAAGGAAACCTTATGAAGAGGGTGGGGAGGGACACATTGGGGAGATAATTTTTCAGGGAGAGGTGTTTTCTCACAAACGGGAAGTGGTTGGATATGTGAGTTAGAGGATTTCTCACATTGTGGGGATGGGTTGCCCTGTACTTTGTCACTGTGAGTTGTGTTAGTAGGGCTGAAGGGGGGTGGTGCATCCTGTGTGCAGTGTGCAGTGAGAGAAGGGGGTGTGTTTTGTGTCTGGGGAGGATGGAGAGGTTGCTTTTGTTGGGTGGCGGAGGAGTTTGAATGTGATTTACATTTAGATTTTTTATTGGTTGTTATGGTTTTGCGAGAGGATGATTTGTCATTGTCAGATGAAGACATGTGACTAAGTTGTGTAGATAGAGCGTCGAGTTCTATTTTGAAGGTCTGTCTGGTTTCCTGTAGTGTTGATCTGAGGGCAGAGATTTCGTCACGCAGGGACTGAGTGATCCTAAGGAATTCTTCCTTAGGCACACAGTCGTCATGACTACAGCTACAATCTGTGGGACTGTTGTCAGTGTTGGTGTCAGTCCCTTTCACTGAGCTGTCACAATCGTCTGTGTCGTTTGACGTTGTCATAGTGGTTTTGTTGTCAGTTGTCACACAGGTTTTGCTCAATGGGCCATTAGCCTCTAGTGACTTGTCTGAGTCAGTTGCTGGGTGCTTGTCGTCTTCCCTAGTGTCAGTCTCTGGTGTTGACGTGCTGTCTTCAGAATGATTGTCAGTGTTATCTGCTAGGGTTACACCGTTTGTCGTGCTAGTGAAAGGGGTTCTAATGTTTGTAATGTCTACTGCTGGTGTAATGTCATGAAAGGGAAAAGGGATAGAGCTGATGTCGTTTTCTGTCCCAAGGATGGATGGTGATCTAGGGCGAATCACTGAACGGTCATGGGGGGAAGGTAGACAAAGGGTGGTCGTGGTGTGTGGGATGGACAAGGGGTACACAACACAGGCGTTGGAAGAATTGCAGGGCGTGGAGACGGTGGAGAACAATCTTGCTACTTCCGAAGGGGGCGGCTCACATTTCAGCTCTACTGGGTGCTGTGTAGGCGTGTCTGCCTGAGCGGTGAGAGCTGCACAGCGCTTCTGCCGGTGTTCGCTACACACTGTAGCGACAGGGAGTGCTGCAGAGACTGATCGGTCGTGTGTTGATGCTGGCGCCGCGGTCAGCGTGTGTACAATGGCACGCAGTATTCTGAACTCCTCATTGACCCAGTCTTGGCAGGCCCGGCCCTGAACTAGGATTTTGTTGGTTGTGTAATAAATGTGGATCTTGAGAAGTTTTTTGTTTGGGTGTGATCCGAGTCGTAATTCAAGTGTTGACTGGAAAAGGTCTGGTGGTAGTCTAGTGCAGTTTGTGGGTAAACTAATGTTGTGAATTTTGTGGTCTGATGCGTAGTCAGTCCATGAGCTGTTGATGCCGGTTGGTTTGTAAGCACCAACGTATCTATGAAACAATGTGTATCTCCATTGTGGCATTGAGTGTGAAAGTGTATCAAATGTTTTCTGTATGGGGTCCATAGTGTGAGTGATACGCTCGAGAAAATGTTCCCGAGCGTCGCTCCTTTGTCCTGGGTCATGGATCGCGTGATAGGACCCATGACTGCAACTGTACCCAGTTGCGCGGCAGTTGGCTGAAGGGAAAACTAGGGCATGATGGCGGCTTGCTTCACGTCACGCTACATGTTGGTACACAATACACAATCCACGTGAATCGTTGAATGCACGCACAATCACATCACACACTGACTTGAAGAAGTTAGAAATGCAAGTATACTGTCAACATACCGTCATATTTACCTTGTTTTGCCACATTAACTTTCAATAACTTTGTTGTAAACCATTGGATCTGCAAAACACGTCCACACTCGACGGAAACCGGAAACAGAGAGAGCGAGAGAACGAACGGATTATTGAGAGAGAGAGAGAGAGAGAGAGAGAGAGAGAGAGAGAGAGGGAGAGAGAGAGAAATCTTTAGTAACGTGTTCTTTCTGTTTTTGACACCTGCACTTTCAACGATTTGCTCTGTAAGTATGTGTTATCTATATACCTGATACTAGCACGCACATACATGCATACACACAAACATACATATACACAGACTCACAGAGAGAAACACACACACACACACACACACACACAACACACACACACACACACGCACACACAGACGACACACACACACCACACACACACACACACACACACCACGCACGCACGCACGCACGCACGCACGCACGCGCAAATACACGCAGAGGACTCACACCCAATTAAATGCACGCGCAGATGGAGACGAAAATCCGTGTACACACACACACACACACACACACACACACACACGCGCCGCACCACGCACGCACGCACGACGCACGCACGCACGCACGCACGCACACCACACACCACACACACACACACACACACACACACACACACACACACACACACACAAAAGGCAGCTCGTGTATTCTTGTGCCTTTGCACGCAATGTCACTTTCTATGAACAGAAGTTAAAGAACCAAGCACACGCAGAGATTCAAACAGACACCCATACCTATGCACACACACCCACTAATCAGCTCCGCCTTTCAACACACACACACACACACACCACACACACACCGCACACACACACACACACACACACACACACACACACACACACACACACACACACACACACAGAGGTGAATAAACAGTCAAGGAACGAAAATCATAGAGTCAAACCGACCCAAACAATTAATAAACACAGTATCTGTGTTTTTGAAACATTTCGTATTTTGGGCAACCATTGCAGTCGTCTGACTGTTGTGTCTGGTTGTTCTGCCATTGCAGCTGACTGTTGTCTCTGGTTGTTCTGCCATTGCAGTTGTCGGACTGCTGTCCCTGGTTGTTCTGCCATTGCAGCTGTCTGACTGTTGTCTCTGGTTGTTCTGCCATTGCATGTGTCTGACTGATGTTTCTGGTTGTTCTGCCATTGCAGTTGTCGGACTGCTGTCCTGGTTGTTCTGCCATTGCAGCTGTCTGACTGTTGTCTCTGGGTTGTTCTGCCATTGCAGCTGTCTGACTGCTGTCCTGGTTGTTCTGCCATTGCAGCTGTCTGACTGCTGTCTCTGGTTGTTCTGCCATTGCAGCTGTCTGACTGCTGTCCCTGGTTGTTCTGCCATTGCAGCTGTCTGACTGTTGTCTCTGGTTGTTCTGCCATTGCAGCTGTCTGACTGTTGTCTCTGGTTGTTCTGCCATTTGCAGCTGTCTGTGTTGTCTGGTTGTTTGCCGGCTGCAGGATGTCCGTTGTTCATGGCCATTAGCTGCCCAGGGCTCAGTGGAGAACTACAGTGCGGCTGCATGGCCATGTCCGCTCTGTTCATGTGTCAGGTTAGTCTGCCCGTACGAGCACACCTTACATCGTCTGTGATGGCATTCCATCACGTTAACATTGTGTGTGTGTGTGTGTGGTGTGTGTGTGTGCGGCGTGCGTCGCGTGTCGTGTGTGTGTGTGTGTGTGTGTGTGTGTACGCGCGCGCGCGCGTGTTGGTGTGTGTGTGTGTGTGTGTGTGCGCGGCGCGTGTGTGGATGGGGGTGCTTGTGGTAGGCTTGCGTAAACATGTGTTTACATTAATGTGGTATATTTTGTACCATGTTCCTTGATATTGCTTTTGTGTAAAGTAATTTCCTGTCTTGTTTTTAGCTTGTCACATCTTATCGTGTGCCTTCGCTTAGAGCCCGAAGTTTTAGAGAATAGGCGCTATATAAATTAACTTTATTATCATCATCATGATGTAATTTTCCCACGGCTTTTGCACTAGGACTGCTTGCTCGCCAGACGTACAAAGAGGGATGTGTCTGGATGATGCAGGATCATCAGCAACGTGACGTAAATAAAGTGAATTGTTGACTCCAATTTGCTTTGGAATTATAACAAAAACACAACAAAAAAACGATAAATAGAAACCACTACTCGACATATCAAAAAGGCTAGTTGGCTCTGCTGCTAGGGCATTAATCTGGTACATCATCCAGTCTTTTGAGCTGCAGATTCACCATCTATAGACCTCAGTTGCATTGCCATACATCTTTGCTTGCATGTTGTTGACATCATCCAGTCTGTTGAGCTGCAGGGCATTCACCATCTATAGACCTCCAGTTGCAGTGCCAATACACTCTTTGCTGCAGTGTTGTGACATCATCCAGTCTGTTGAGCCTGCAGGCATTCACCTCTATAGACCTCCAGTTGCAGTGCCATACCTCTTTGCAGAGTGTTGTGACATCATCCAGTCTGTGAGCCTGCAGGGCATTCACATCTATAGACCTCAGTTGCAGTGCCAGTACCCTCTTTGCTGCAGTGTTGTGACATCATCCAGTCTGTTGAGCCTGCAGGGCATTCACCATCTATAGACCTCCAGTTGCAGTGCCAATACACTCTTTGCTGCAGTGTTGTGACATCATCCAGTCTGTTGAGCCTGCAGGGCATTCACCATCTATAGACCTCCAGTTGCAGTGCCAATACACTCTTTGCTGCAGTGTTGTGACATCATCCAGTCTGTTGAGCCTGCAGGGCATTCACCATCTATAGACCTCCAGTTGCAGTGCCAATACACTCTTTGCTGCAGTGTTGTGACATCATCCAGTCTGCTGAGCCTGCAGGGCATTCACTATCTATAGACCTCCAGTTGCAGTGCCAATACACTCTTTGCTGCAGTGTTGTGACATCATCCAGTCTGTTGAGCCTGCAGGGCATTCACTATCTATAGACCTCCAGTTGCAGTGCCAATACACTCTTTGCTGCAGTGTTGTGACATCATCCAGTCTGTTGAGCCTGCAGGGCATTCACATCTATAGACCTCCAGTTGCAGTGCCAATACACTCTTTGCTGCAGTGTTGTAACATCATCCAGTCTGTTGAGCCTGCAGGGCATTCACCATCTATAGACCTCCAGTTGCAGTGCCAATACACTCTTTGCTGCAGTGTTGTACATCATCCAGTCTGTTGAGCCTGCAGGGCATTCACTATCTATAGACCTCAGTTGCAGTGCCAATACACTCTTTGCTGCAGTGTTGTGACATCATCCAGTGTTTTGAGGCTGCAGGGCATTCCCTGTCTGTAGACCTCCAGTTGCAGGGCCAATACACTCTTTGCAGCAGTGTTGCTGGATTTAGAGGTAAAGGGAGCGTTTTCTGACTGGGTGACGTCACCGAGGTGGTTGGGCCTGCTTGACTAGCCGGCTGTGAGCCAGAACCTGTGTTGGCGTGGACCACCAGCTACATGTGTAGCCCAGGGATCAGGGACAGGCACCCAGAACGTGTGTGGAATCAACGGAACCTGGTACCCTGATGCCGGGTTGAAAGTGCCCTGACGCTTAGGCCTACACTTTGAACTTTCAGGAAAGTGTAAGGTCTAGGCCAGCATAACGAGAAACGAGAATTTGGCGTAAATGCAGCAAGTATAATTTGACCTTCTCCGCTTGAATTCATAACACACCGATGTACTTGGTTGGTAGACAGTAGGGGTAGGCAGTAAGACCGCGTTAATCTATTAAAGGGAAGTAATTTTTCAACTCGGTCAGCAACTTTCCTACTCGGTCACATAATCCGGTGGTTCAATCCACCACAGTGAGACAAGCAAAGGCATCAACTAGATTCAAGCACGTTAGAGCAGTTATGCAAGCAAATGCATCCATGGATCATGACAAAAATCGCCAAAGATTGGAACCAGGTAATAAACTCTTCCAGATCTATCCCAACCTTCGAAAGTTTGCACTGTCTTGTAGTTCGCTGTTTACTTTTTTTTTCCCCTGAGTTCAGCGGGCTAATTTGTGCCTGTGACTGTTTCTTCCTCCAGGGAGCTGAGGGGTGCCTGTATATGTTCCACAAGATTGTTCTGACACCACAGAAGATGAAGAGAGTTCAGTACCAGCAGATCAAAGAGTATGTTGTTGATGATAGATGCTAAGTTATCACAGTGATATTTTGTATTCACATGTTCGTTCATCTTTCAACATTCTTGTGGCCGTCTGTCCATCCGACCATTGCCTGTCCATCAGCCTGTTTGTCACTGTCTGATTGTCTGCTGTCTGTCTGTCACTCACTCACTCACTCACTTACTTACTCACTCAATCAATCAATCATTCATTTCATAAATCAGTCACTCTCTCTCTCCCCCTTTCTGTCTGTCTATTTAACTATCTATCGACTAGGAAGATACCTACCGACATACTATGTGTCTAATCATGTATGTACGTTTGCATGTGTAAAAATATTAATATATATATAATATAATATATTATATATATATGCACGTGTCAAAGGGGCCCCCCCCAAAAAATTTTTAAACAATGAAAAAACCCGAAAAATTCCGGCCTTCCAAACTGGGGGAAAGAGGATTAAAAACTCCAGCTGTAACACCGCATGCGAGCATCAACCACGAACGACTCTCTTGAAATCCCGGCACATTTGTAGGCAACCTAGAAGCCCGGGATTATTCCGTGGCCGGGAAACCGGGAAACCCCAGTAGAAATTGAGCTCCTTTAAGAGAAATTTCTCCCTTCACCCCAATTCCAACGCCTGTTTTGGTACCCCGTCCAACCCCCAACCTTTCCCCCTTCGGTTTTTTCCCCCTAAACAATGTTTGACGAAAATCATAACCCTTTTCCCTTTAAACAATCCCACAAACATAAAATAACCCTTCATCAGGAGTTTTAAAGAGAAACTAAATCTTTAAAATCAACCCGGGTTAATTTGGGGACCACAACAACCAACAAATTTTTAAAATTGGGAAAAAATTTGGCAACCTGACCAAAAAACATTTTTATTGAATCAAAAACAACCGGTTGTCAGCCGTGAAAGGGACTACACCAAAAGACAAAGTCCCCTGTTGGGAGTTTCATTTGAAGGATTCCTTTGGAACTATCCCTGCGGACAAATTTTGCCGTCCCATTTGACCCCCTTCCAAAAACACCGCTTTTAACCTTCACTGTTTTCCCACAAAATCCTTGCGCCCAACAACCTAAAATTAATGTTTAAAATTTAAACCCCCCCCCAAAAACCCCCTCCTCCCCCGCCAAAAAAACCCCCTTTTTAACTGCACATGCACAGGAGCACAACCCCCTTAAAAAACCCCCAACACACACGAAAGGAGCACCCTCCCCACAAGAAAATCCCAACCCCCTACCAAACCAATCCCTTTAAAAAACTCTCCTAAAAAAATTCCCCACCCCCCCACCTTTTAAAAGAATTTTACTTATTGAATTCCTTACTAAGTATTGAT
>JAMYXO010000954.1:0-25000 GCA_033310375.1 Conus canariensis
ACACTCTGCGGACAATTGACGACACTCAGTAGACAAATGACGACACCCCCAAAGACAAAAACAACACCCAGCAGACAAATGGAAAACACCCAACACACAAATGACGACACTCCCCGCAGAAAAAATGACAACACTCAGCCCGACAAATGAAGACACTCGTAGACAAAGAGAAAATTCAGCAGAAATGACGCCCACCTTTTAGGAGACAAAAAATTTTTACAGCACTCAGCAGACATATGACGACACTCAGCAGACAAACCAAAACACTCCCGCAGATAAAAAAGGCGAGGGCCCAAAAGACGACACTCAGCAGACAAATGACGACATTCAGCAGACAAATGGGCGGGCCTGAGCAGACAAATTACGACATCTGTAGACAATTTCAGACCCTGACAAAATCAGCAGACAAATGACGACACTCAGCAAAAAAAATGGGGACAAATCAGCAGAAAAAAAGGGGGACACTCAGCAGGGCAAAAAAGGCGACACTCAGCAGACAAAACGAAAATCCAAAAGACAAATGGCGACACTCAGTAGAAAAAATGACAACACTCAGTAGACATGTGGGCGCCCCTCAGTAGACATTTGAAAGAAAACTTAAACAAGCAAATGCGACCTCATAGACGAATAGTGGGCATGAAAAAGGCAAAAGACGATACTCAGTAGACAATGGGGGGCAACCAGGGAGGCAAATGACGACGCTCAAATAGACGAATGATGACCTCGGTAGACAATTGGCGATAAATCAGCCCAAAAAATGATCAAGGGGGTGTGTTTTACCGTTTTCCCCCATGATCATGGGGGTGTGTTTGACGGGATTCACCATGAACCTTGGAGTTTTTTACTGTTTTTTCACCATGAATGGGGGGTTTTTACTTTTGCCCCCATTCCCTGCCACTTTTTTCCCCAAAATTTACCTGAAACAGGGGGGAACTTTGTGCTTTCCTTTTTTAAAATTTTAAGTTGTTTTTTTCAAGATCAGTTCTCTTCCCTTTTTAAAAACCAAAAACCCCAAGGCCCTTTAAAACCAACCCTTTTTTTAAATTTTTTAGCCCCAGGGGTTCAATGCCCAAATTAAGGAACTGTAAATTTTTAAAAGGCCTGGTTGGGGGGTTTTTAAAAAATCATTTTTCATGGGTTTCTGATGCTTTGGGTGGGGGTGTTTGATTCGTAAAGGGTTTTTGGGAAATTTTTAAAAAAAACATAAACTCTTAAAGTAATGGAAAAGATTTGAATCTGATCAAAACCCCCCCCCCTGTACTTTGGGAAAATTTCAAAACCAAAAAGATTAAAATGCACAAAGCAAAATTAACTCGAATTTTTAAAAATCCCCCTTTGGGTTAAATTTTGGGGAAAAGGGTTAGCTCTGAAATTTTTAACCCCCAACCATGGACTCTCAAAATTTAAAAGAGAAGAAAAAAAAGCAAATGGCAAAAATACCCTTAAATTTTTTTGGCGTAAAGAAACAATTTTTTAGATTTCATATGAAATAAAAAAAAAAAAATTTTTTAAAAAAAAAAAAAAAATTTTGAAAGGAGGGGTTTTGTTACCCCCAAAGACTTTGGCAAAAAAAGCACATAAAAAAACACGATGCATTTCAACCACTTGGGTTTCTTCGGGGGAAAAAAAAAAATTTTTTAAATTTAACATTTTAAAACATACAAAAAAAGAAAAAAATGAAATTTTTTGTTGTCCATTGGGGGGGGGAGAATAGCCGAAGGGGGAAAAAGAAAAAAGGGGGGTTATGGGAGAGGAAAAAAGGGGGGGGGGGGGGGGGTTCGTGGGGGGGGGGGGGGGGGGTTGGGGGATACAAAGGGGTTTTTTGGGGGCTAAATTTTTTAGGGGGGGGGGTGTGACAAACTTTTTGGGCGGTTGTGATAATGGTGGTTTTAAATAATTGGGTAAGGGGGGGGGGGGGGGGGGGGGGCAAACGGGAAAAAAAAAAAAAAATTAAAATTATATTAAAAGGGGGAAAAAGGGACATGAACAAAAAAAACCAAAAAAAAAAAATACCAAAAAATAAAAAAAAAAATAAAAAAAAAAAAAAAAAAAAATTAAAAAAAAAAAATAAAAAAATAAAAAATTTAAAAAAGTTTAGGTAATAAAAAAAAAGTTTTTTGGGGTGATAAAAAGGGGGTGGTAGTTATGGGGGGGTAGTTGTGAAAGGGGGGTTGGGGAATTTTTTAAAAGGGGGGGGGACCTTTTTTAACAAGTGGAAAAAATGCAGGGGTTTTGGGGGCAATGGTGCAAAGGTTGGGGGGGCCCAAAGGGGGAAAAAACCCAAAGACCTGTGGGTGATGCCCCGACAGGGGTGGATAAAAATAAATGTAGGATGAAATCACTGGGGTAAGTGGGAAAAATAAGGGGGCTTTTTGGAAAAATTGCGGGTTTTAGAAATGGGGGGGAGGGGGGGGGGGGGGTAGATGACGGGGGTGTTTGGCGTTTCATTGGAGATACTGTGGATGTGATAAATTTTTGGTAAAATGGGAGATTTTTTGGCATGGTGTAAAGTGTCCCGGGGGGGGGAAGGGGAGGTGTTTTTTAAAAATGGGTGGTGATGGATGGAAAAAGGGGTGGGGATGGTCATAGTGGTGTGGGGTGTTTGGGCATTTTTGAAAAAAGGGTAAGGGATGCATTGTAAAATGTGATTAAAGCCAGTGGGGGAGTAAAGGAAATTTATTAAAAGATGGGATGTTTGTAGCTGTGAGGGGGAAAAAACCTTTCTGTGGGGGGGGGGGCAGTCGTTAAAGTGGGAAAAAAAACAGGCATTGATGTAGTTTAAGCCCGTTGGAAAAAAAAAAAAAAAAAAAAAAAAGGGGTGAAGAATTTTTGGGGAAAATTTTGGGCATTGTTTTGGGGGGGTAAACGTGCATTTGGTTTTTTTTTTTCCCAAAATGAAATAGCCCTGAGGGGATTGGCTGAAATCCAGTTGAGTTTAAAAAAAAAAAAAAAAAAAAAAAAAAAAAAAAGCCCCCAAACCCCCCCCCCACCCCCACCCAAAAAACACAATTTGGGGGGGGGGGGGGGGGGGGGGGGAAAAAAAAAAAAAAAAAAAAATTATCCCCCCTCTTCACACACACGGGGGATGTGTAATACCTGCACGCAACCCCATTGTTAGGGGGGGGTACATATTACACGGCACATCCACACACCCCAATATGAAAATAACAAAAGGGGATGAAGAATAATGGGTAATTGGTCTTGTTTTGAGGGATAAAAGTGCTATAGGATTTTTTTTCTTTTCCCTAAGTGAAAAAAGGGGAAAATTGGGATGTAATCCCCGTTGATTTAAAAAAAAAAAAAAAAAAAAAAAAAGGGTTTTAATAGGCTTTTTATATCTTAGGTGGGGGGTTTAAAAATGAAAAAATGATGGTTTGGGTTTTTTGGGAATTTTGGGGGGGGGGGGGGGAAAAGGGGGGCACACACAAAAAAAACCCCAAAAAACACAAAACAAAACCCCACCACCAAAAACCCCACACCCCCCAAACACAGGGACATGCACCCCAAACATTCCTTTATTTTAGGGGGGATTTATGAGATCAAGATACAATGGGGACAAAGGAAAGGAAATGGTCAGTGAAAAAAAAAAAAAGGGAAAAGGGGGGGGGGGGGGGGGTTTTCTGCAAGTTAATGGGGTTTTGGGGGGGGTGTGTTTTTTTTGGGGGGAAAAAATGAGTTGTTGTTTTCGTGAGGGACCGGGGAATCATTATTTGGGGTTTGGGGTGCGGTGATCGGGGGGGGGGGGGGGGGGGGGGGGGTGGGGGGGGGGGTTTTTCAAGGGAAAGAGCGGGGGGGGGGGGGGGTTTTACCAAGGGGGGGGGGGGGGTTTTGGGGGGGGGGGGTCGCTACTGGGCCTCCCCTTTTTGAAGGGTTTTTTTTTTTTTTTTTTTTTTTTTTTTTGGGGGGGGGGGAAAAAGGGGGGAAAAGGGGGGGGGATTTGTGTGGTGTGTGTGTGTGGGGGGGGGGGGGGGGGGGGGTAGGGGGTAGACAGGGGAGGTGTTATTTGGGATAGAAAGCATGGGTTGGTGGGGAAGTGAAAGGGGAAGGAGGGGTTTGGGTGAAAATTTTGGTATGAAGTGAGGAGCGGGGGGGGGGGGGGGTTTTTTGGTGGTGCGTGTGTGGGGTGGTGTGGTTGTGTGTGGGGTTGTGTGTTTTTTGGGCGTGCATGTGGGGGTGGGGTGTGTTGGGTTTTTGGTGGGTGTGGTGTGGTGTGTTAAAAAAAACAAAATAAAAAAGAAAAAAATTTAAAAATTTAAAAAAAAAAAAAAAAAAAACCCTTTATAAAAACATAAATTAGAAGTGGGGGGGGGGGGGGGGGGAATTTGAAGGGGAAAGATAAAGCAAAATTTTAAAATTAAAAGGTGGGGGGTGGGTGTAACTACGTATTAGGTGAAGGGGGTATGGGGGGTGTGTGTTATATTGGGATGTGTGGGGGGGTGGGGGTTTTTCCCAAAATAAATTTAAAAATGGTTTGGGGGTGTGGCGTAAAGGTTAAATTTTGGAATTATCCTTTTGGGGGGTTTTAGTGTCCCCCGGGTTTTGGGAAAAATTTGGGTTTTTTTGATTTTTGGGGTTCAAAACTGTACCGGGGCTGCCAGATGCCCTGACTTTGACATGGTTGAGTTTTGTAGGGGGGTGGGAAGTGTAGGGCGAGGGGTTTTGGGGCAAAATTTATATGATAGAAAGAAAAAAACTGAAATTAGAAGGAAAAAAAAAATGCTTTAAAAAAAAAATCCCCGTTTTTAAAAGGTATATAAAGGCTGCAGAGTAAACAAAACGTAGAACGAAGTCTATGGGGGGAAATTTCTCAAAATTTTTGGAAAAAATGATGAATGGGATTTTTTTGCAAAAATTTTAATATAAAAATCAAAAAAAAAAAGAAAAACAAAGAAAAATAAAAAGTGTCATTGTTTAAAAGAAGTTATCAAGGGTTTTCGAAAAGTTAACAGCCCCTTTTGGGGGAAAAATTTTTAAAAAACGAATTGTAAAAGGGGAAAAACTCAATCATCAAAAATCCCTATAACTAATGGCTAAAAAATTTTTTGGACTTTTCCCGAAATAGGTGGCAAAAAAAGGTTTAAAAGAGATCGTAGTTAGAAAAAAAAGAAATGAGGGATTTCCCTTTTGCCAGAGAAATATCTGAAAAAAGTATTGCTTTTCCTCAGAAAATAAAAAATTTGGAAAAAGTGGGGGGCCCCTTTATGGTCAACTGGAGAATTTTTACATTTTTGGTTTGTCCTAAAAATTTTCGAATCTCCCCTTTTTTAAAACTGTTTAATTTCCCCCTTTTTTAAAAAAAGGGTTTTACCCTGACAACGGGGAAAAACCCATAAAATTTTTCCCATATTTAAAAAAGGGGGCGTTATCACTGTAAAAAATTTTTATAGAGTTTTTTTTTTTAGTAATTTTCTGTAGAAAAATTTTTTTAGCCTGTTACAATAGTAGCTGCATAATGGTGTCAAAACAATGAAATTTGGGGGAACTTTTGGCGGGGGTGAACGGGTATTCCCCCAGTCTTCATAAAATTTTTCCTGCTTGCTGCCTTTAAAGGGGATAGGGGAATTTTGAAAAGGGGAAGAACCAAAATGCGGGGGCCCCACCCCCTTTTTTTACATTCTGTAAAAACCCTTTTTGCCCAAGTAACAAAGTGGGCCCTTTGAAGGGGCGCGGTTTTAACTTTTCATTTGTTTCGATGCGGTTCCCTTTTTTGCCAGAAGTTTGGGAAAGTTTTAAAAATCGGGTTTTCCCCCGGGGGGAAGGGGGTGGTGTTTTCGGGGGAAACAATCAAAGATGGGCCCTGTAAAAAATCCGGGGCCCCCCCGGCAAACTGCGATGGCACCCCCTTCCCCCTTTACGCAAAAAGTCCAGGGTTTTGTCAGAAAACAAACATCCAAAAAAGGGAAAAACGGGGGGAAAAAAAAATTTAAATTTTTTTTGGGGCCCCGGGAACGGTTCTTGGTATCAGGGCTAATTTTTTTTTTTTCGTACCTTCGGCTGGAAGAAAAATTTTTACCTTCTTTGCTGTCCCCAAACCCCCGTTGCTTTTTTTTTTTTTAAAAAAAAATTCAAAGGGGAAAATGTTAGCCCCCCGGGGGGGCAAAATACCCCCTCCCAATCCCAAAAAAGGGGCCCCCGGCAGGGGAATAAATCCCCCCCTTCTCAGGGGTTTTCCCAACAGTCTAATTTCCCTTTCCCGCGGGCAGACTAAAAAAAAAAAAAAAAAAAAAAAAAAAAAAACCGCTCCCCGCCCCCAACTTTCGGAGAATTCGTGCAGGCGGGGGTCCAACCGGGGGAGATGGAGATTAATGGGCGACCCCACGGTCTCCAAAACCAAGCAGTCTCCCCTCAGGAAGTCCCAGCGGGATGGGAACGAAAAAACCCCCGTCCTCTTCAAAAAAAATTCTCCTAAGACCAGCACACCAGGATAACTAATTTCTCTTTTTGTCCCTAACCAGGATGTAATAAAATCCATCGGAATTTTTTTGGGGTTTTAGCTCTAACTTTGAGGGCTGCGTTTTTTTTCTTCCCTTAAAATTCAGGTAGTGCCCGGGGGCTGTCATTTTCCCCGGCTTCAATATTTTTCCCCAAACCCCGCAAACCTTTCCCACATTAAGATTAACAGGGGGCTTTTTGCCTTCTTTTCACAAACTTTGTTGTTTACCCCGTTGCTTTGCTACCTCTCTTCGGAGTTGCTGCAAGATATTTCCCCCTAAAACCGTTACAGTTTCTCGTTTTCTAAAACCTTTGTTCGGTTTTGTCAGGCTTTTCTCGATTAAAGAACTTCTTGTCCTTTTTTCTGTTGAGTGATTTAAGGGGCCAAAAACCTTTTTGGGGGGCTGAAAAATTCTGCATCCAAGTGCGCTTTTCAAGCGTCTTTTTAAGGTTGGCTTGTTTGTCTAAAAGAAAGGTTCCAAATTACCCCCCATTTTTTCCCCCTGATACACATTCAATTTAGATTTAAATTGTGCCCCCTCACGGCCCTGGCTTGAGTGGTTTTTCCATGCGATCTGAGGAAGGGCCATTTTCCCTTCTTTTAAAAACCCTAAAACAGAACGCCCCTGTTCCCAACCCTTAACATAAGAAGGGTAATGGAATCTTTTTGCCGCAAATGTTTCAAAGGGCTCCAGGAAACTGACATTCTTCAAAGTCAAGACCGCAGATCTCCAACTAATACTTTGATTAACCCTGCAAAAACCGTATTCCCATGTCGTGCGATAAAACTCAAACTGCCTAAAACACCTTGGTTTAATTCTGACTGCAGCAAATCTCAAAAGTACGAAAAACAGGCTCAGCGTCGGGTATTCCAAAAGATCTTAAGCTCCTAATGCTCGAGCCCATCAAAAACTCCGTGCCAAAACGAGACACACTTTTAGAATCAGTAAGCGTCAGTCGTGGAGAAACGTCTGCTCGGGCTGACATCTAAACGTCCAAGAAAAAAGGTCTGGGAACATCAAGAAAATCAAAGGGAAGAACACCCGTCAATTCATCACCTGAAAACTTGCCGATGTTCTGATAATTGACAAACAAGCTGTTGCCAATCTGCTGGGCCTCTACCATTCAACAGGACTCATTATCCTCAAGTAAATCTGCAGCCGCCTTTTTTAAAAAGCAAACAACTCAGAGAAAAATCTTCAAGCAATTTCACTTCAGACAAACTCTGAAGTGTACACTCTACCTTTTTCAATTGATGAACTGAAATCAGCCCTGCAACCTGAAACGATTCCGCTTCTGGCCTGGATAATATTCATTATCAGCTTTTGAAACATCTCCCAGAGAGCTGTTTCCACACCCCTCTAAAACTCTGCAACCATATCTGGACCACAGAGTGCTTTCCGCCTCCTGGCAGAAAGCTCTGATCATTCCATTCCTAAACCTGGGAAGACCTCACCAACCCTTCAAACTATCGTCCAATAGCTCTGACCAGCTGCCTCTGCAAGCTTGTGGAAAAGATGGTCAACTCTTGTCTGATATGGAAGCTGAAACCAATGGCATTTTGAACAGTGCGGGTTTCGGATGTTACCACTCGACCATTGACCATTTATTCCATCTGGAAACCACCATTCGCAAACGCCTTCATTAATAAACAACATGGTTGCTATGTATTTTTGTGTGTCTAGAAAAGCATAGAATACCACTTGGAAATTTGGAATTCTTATGGATCTTCATAAACCTGGTTTTTGTAAATCTTGAATAAATGTTAGCGAACCGCAAAAAAAAAAAAAAAAAAAAAAAAAGTGGACAAAACGAATCACAAGACAAAACACGACGCGTTTCGAACTTTTAGATCTTTTCGGGCAAGATACAAAACAATCAGGACAACAATTTTCGTTGTCTTGATTGTTTTGTTATCTTGCTGAAGAAGACCTAGTGGTCGAAAACACGTCGCGTTTTTTTGTGATTCGTTTGTCCACGTTTTTTTTTTTTTTCGGTTCGCAACATTTGTAGAAGATTTTGTAGATTTTCCGCCTGCAGTGGTCTCACTTTGCAAACTGGTTAGTATGGTCGTTCTGCCTTTATCTATTTGAATCTTTCTGGCTGGTCGGCAGTTCCAAGTCCGTACTGGCACCACGCTGTCTGACATCCATGGGCAGGAGTTGGATGTACCTCAAAGGGAGCATTCTTTCTCTGCTCTCAGTATCAAAATCAACGACATTGTCAATTCAGTAAACCAGGGTTCCGAGTCCTTTCTGTTTGTTGATGACTTCGCTCTCTACGCAGTTGGAGCCTTTTTGCTAGTGTACAGCGTCGACTCCAACTTTGTGTGGATAAAATTCGACAATGGTCGAGGGAAAACGGGTTTACCCTTTCAAACACCAAAACAGTGTATCTATTTTCACAATTTTCGTCAGTTCTTTGCCGACCCTTAAATTCGTCTGGATAAAATCCGCCATTCGAGCTGTGAAAGAAGTCAATTTTTGGGGTGCTATATTTTTAATATCAAAAATTGAACTTTAAAAGTCACATCCTTGTCAAAATAAGCACTGAATATCCAAGAGTTGTGGCACATGTTGTGGCACATACGGATTGGTACGCTGATAAGAAAAACTCTTCCCCATCTTTACAGGGCTCTGATCCGCTCCTGATTGGACTACGGATGTGTGTCTATGGCTGGCCAGACCTTCTTACCGAAAAAGTCTCGATCCCATCTACCATCAAGGGATTCGACTCTGTTTGGGTGCATTTCTGCACCATCCCTGTTTATAGCCTGTATGCTGAGGCATAGAACCATACCTCTGAATCGTTGGCTTAAATTTACCTTGAACTACTGTTTGAATCTATCCTCTGACCCCAAAACCTTGCATATGACTGTGTGTTTGACCCCAAGTTTCAAAAGTAATTCGATCACAACTTCTGTTCTATCCCACCCCTGGGAATTCGTATTTTCACCCATTTGAACAATGCAGATATAGATCTTGGAGTGGTGTGTGAAATTTTGCAAGTTTTCTGATGACCGACCATGGACTTTCTTTATTCCAGAGATCCGGTTTGATTTAGCCTCATACCGTAGAGATTCCACAAGACTCCTTGGTGCACAAGTTCTTCTTTGCCGAACTATGTTCCAAGTTTCCATCCTTCAGAAGAATTTTTAACTGATGGTTCCATCTTAAGACAGGGTTGCCTCTGTTGTGTATTGTGCAACGCTCCTCTCAGAGATGTTCTAAACACATTTCCACTGACAGCTTCATTCTACACTGCTGAGCTGACAGCTTTAGTTCTGGCTCTTGAAATGGTTTTCTTAATCCAAACTAAAGGTTTCTTCTCTTCACAAGATAATTCCCCACATAGAAACAATAACACAATATTCAAAGTTTTACCAAAAATCCAACACACTCACACACATGTTACACTATCAGTTCTTATATTAAATAGTATCAATAAAGACAAGTCATCTTGACTTGTCGAGGAGCTTTCTTTCACTTGGCTGTACCACCCCTGGACCACCACAGCCTGGACTCTCACTAGGCTCGTACAGCTCAAGCCTGGACCACCACTGGACCACCACTGGACCACCACTGGACCACCACTGGACCACCACTGGACGCTGAGGGATTCTTCTAGGGAATAAGCGACAAGCCTACCCTAGTAGACTTCCAGTCTACATCTACACTCTATACTCGAGTGAACTTGCCACGCCAGGCATATTACACCCACCAAGGGTTAAGCACACCCAAACCAGGGTTGCATCGGACAAACCAGTCCAATCATATAGCACACCCAACCCAGGGTTGCATCGGACAATCCTAGTCCTATGTTAAACCCAAAGAGGGTTACAATCAGACATCCTCCTATGTCTGTGTCCAGAGCTCCTCTGAAGTAACAAAATCTTCCACCCTTCCTCACATTGGGTGAACACACTTCACAATCCACTCAGCGTCCTACTCTTCCGCATCACTGGCGGTTGCACTCCATGAATACAAAAAAGCATCAAACCCGTAGGTTCCATTCCACAATTGCAAAAATTACAAAATCTCTTAATTGATATGAAACTTTTCCATTCACATCACTTTTTCCTCATTCACATGACACCCCCCAACCTCCGATAAAAAAAATTTGATTCATCAAATTTTTTCAAAGAAGAGTATAGGAGTTCACAAAAAAAAATACATCATTGACAGTATTCTGAAAAAATACTTTCCCAAAATGACATGAGTACATGCGAACAGAAAAATGTATATTTATAAAAACATTGTTTCCAAAAAAAATTATCCAAAGCCAACATCAATGCATCAACTATCACTACCGCAAGTAATCAATATTGCACACAACAACATTCTATTACTCAAATACAAACATATAAATTCAACTTTCAACAGCAAACTTGAACACACACTGCTTATTACTGTCGAGACAAAATGTCAGCAATCACATTGCTGGACCCTGAAATTGGATCAACCCTGAAACTGTATTGCTGGATCGCCAAAGACCACCGTAATAGACGGTTATTCTTTGTTCTTGATGTCTTCAAAAACGTCAGAGGTCTGTGATCCGTCTGCAGGACAAAAAACCTGCCTTGCAAGAAACGCTCAAATTTTGCAAGTGCCCACACAATCGCTAAGCATTCCCGTTCAATAGTAGAATACTTCGACTGTGCATCAGTGAACTTCTTACTTGCAAACTGTACTGGATGCAATAAATCTTGATGTTCTTGCAAAAGAACAGCACCCATTCCTGTTGAACTTGCATCAGTCCGGAGGACAAAATCTTTCTCCAAGTTGGGCAGAAGTAAAACAGGAGAAGAATTCAAAACCTTTTGAACTGCTTCCAAAGCATTCTGACAATCTACAGTCCAATCAATAGATGAATGCTTGGAACCCTTTGTCAACTCAGTTAATGGAGCTGTAAGAGTTGCAAAGTGAGGGACATAACGCCTGTAATAAGATAAGAGTCCAAGAAGTGAACGAACCTGTTTCTTTGAACATGGGGTTTTGATTGCCAAAATCTTTTCCATTTTCTTCTTTTCTGGCTGCATCGAACCCACAGCAATTGTATGCCCCAAAAACTCCAGTTTTTGAAAACCCGCCATGATTTTCGATGGCCTTGCTGTCAAACCAAAAGAACGGAGTCTTTCAAAAACACTTTTCAAACATCTCAGCAGATTACTCCATGTTTGTGAAGCCAGCAAAATATCATCAAAAAAACTTACAGCAGACATTTCATGTAACCTGAGTTGTCTCATCATTCTCGCGAAAGTTGCCGGTGCATTCTGCAAACCAAAAGGCATTCGCAAAAAATGAAAAAGTCCAAATGGTGTTTGAAAAGCTGTTTTTTCTTTATCATCAACACACATTGGTATCTGCCAATAACCTTTCGTGAGATCAATTTTCACAAAATACTTGGCTTGACTCAGTTGACAAAACAAATCCTCCACATCAGGAATTGGTTCAGAATCAAAAACAGTCAATTTATTCAAAGCCCTGTAATCAATACAAAATCTGACTGAACCATCTGGTTTTGAAACCAGCACCACAGGAGCCACATATGGAGAACTTGACTTTTCAATGACCCCAAGATCCAACATGACCTGTACCTCTCTTTCAATAATTTGCTTTTTTGCAAAAGGTAAAGGATACGACTTCATTCGTACAGGAACATCTGTTGTCAACCGTATTCTATGAGGTTCAACACCAACTGCAGATCCTGGTTTGTCTGTAAGTACATCTGTATAATCCTGTAGTAAACACTTTAGTTGAGCCACCTGAGATGGTTTCAAGTCCTCGTTGATCTTGACATCCTCGTATGTTTCACCTTTTAAGGATAATGTAGGCAGTTGAATAACATCATCACCAGTGTCCTGAACTACACCAACAGCAGTTTCATGAATTACAGGCACCTTGTGAAACACAGGTTTGTCAAGACGTTGCAAATGTTCTGTCACACAATCCATTCGTAACAGACATGAAATGTCACATGCCAATGCTGAAATCTTATCATCAGGGACAGCAACCTTGTTGATCATAACATCAGACCTGTGAAAGTACTTTTTCAACATGTTAACATGGAAAATTTTCTTCACACCATTCATATCAATTCTGTAATTGACATCAGAACATTTTTCAATGACGACGAATGGTCCTTTCCACATCACATGCATCTTGCTCTTGTCATCCGTTAAAAGCACCAACACATTGTCACCCACAGAAAACACACGCATCTTTGCCCCACGATCAGCATACTTTTTATGCGTAGTTGCACTGTTATAAGCATTTTCTTGGGCAATACGACATGCATCTGCTATACGATTTTGTAAAGTAAAAACATAATCAAAAACATTTTTTTCTTCTTGAGACACATTGTCCCCAGACCATGACTTTGACAGGATGCTAATAGGTCCTTTTGGTGAACGACCAAAAAGCAACTCAAAAGGAGAGAAACCTGTGCTCTCATTTGGCAATTCCCTGTAGGCAAAAAGTATGGCTGGAATGTATCGATCCCAGTCTGATGGTCTTTCCTTAGAAACTTTCTTCAACATCATCTTGAAAGTACCATTAAATCTTTCCACAAGGCCATTCGACTGTGGATGGTATGGAGATGTAGTACATGCAGAAATTGAAAGTAAACGAAATATTTCTTTCATGAGATCTGACACAAACTGAGTACCCAAGTCAGATAATATTTCATCAGGAAGTCCATTCTGGAAAAAATAGAAAATAATGCTTCTGCCACAGAAATGGTATCAATCTTTTTCAAAGGTACAGCTTCAGGATACCTGGTAGCAACATCCATGACAGTGAGCACATAACGAAAACCAGAATTGGAAACATGAAATGGACCAATCAAATCAATACAAACACGACTGAATGGTTCAGTAATGACTGGCATTCTTTGCAAAGGTGCAAATGGTATACGACCTTTGGGAATTGTTTTCTGACAGACATCACATGATTGACAATATTTTGAAACTTGCACACTAACACCAGGCCAAAAAAATGAAGACAACACACGTTGAAGAGTACGTTTGACTCCACAATGACCCGAAAACATGGAATCATGTGCAGTATGCAAAACAGTATCACGTAAAGACATAGGAACGACAATCTGCTCCACCACCTGTTCATCTTTAGGAAAAAGACGGTATAAAAGATTATTCTTTTTATGTACATGGTATCAGTCACTTTGTCAGGTACCTCAGGAACAACTTTCTGAAACAAATGAGTCAATGTTGTATCTGTCTTTTGTAAATCACTCAAATGTTCAGGAGTCGCATCCAATTTTGGGACATAGGGAACAACCAGGGGTTTTTTACCTTGCCTTTCTTTTTCCTCTTGTGAACGAGTGCTTACCATAGAAGGCACAAAAGAACCACATTGTCCTCCACAAGACGTGGAAACACCCTTGAGATTTCCAAGAATGAGGTCTGTCACAGGATCATCAATGACACATGCTGTTATTTCACCTGTAAAATAGGGAGTACAAACATAAACACATGCCAAAGGAAATGATTCAATTTTGCCACCAAATGTACGACATTGCTGATGTGTCCCGGTGTATTGTTCTTTTCTGACTAAATCTTTGCGTACACCAGCAGTAGTACACCCAGTATCCCTCAACAGTGTAGCACCAAACCCATTGACAGCACACGATTCAATGTGTAGACCTGTAACATCAGTGTCAGACACTAAAACATGCTGAGTATCTTTAGCAGTTTGCTTGGGATCTGTTGCTAAGCACACATTACCCTGTGCTAGAAAAGGACAGTCTTTCTTCTTGTGAAATATACAGGAACAGTGCCAACAACCATTGTCCGCACCAGATACTGTATTTGGTACTGTACTATGATCAATACCACCACGGTTTGAAAATTGTCCACGGCCACGAATAGCTCTAAACTGACCAGTCCGTCGAGAATTGGTATATCCTCTTGGATTTGGATTACCCTGTGAAAAAGTTTGTCCAGAATTATTCTCTTGCCAGTTATTATAGGAATGTACATTATTCCTGTTTGTATTCTGTCTTTGAGAAAAACTCTGGCCTCCTCTATGACCATATCTCCTGTTTGGTTGAGAACGACCCGGACCAAACTGGCCTGTTGAAGCAACATTTGCCTCAAACACATCACGGTCAGATTTCCTGGAAAAATACTTTTCCGGATGAGCAGTCCGATACTGATCTGCCAGCTTACAGATATCCTCTGCAGTTTTACAAGATCTCTCTTTTAGAAAAATAGCTAGGTCTTTGGATACGCTTTGTAAAATCTGCTCACGTAACAACAAGTCACGCAAATCAGCATATTCTTTCTGTGTTTGGGACAATTCAACCCAACGATCAAATAAATGACTTGTCCTAATAAGGAAAGCTGCAAATGATTCACCTTTTTCTGGACGAACTGAACGAAATTTTTCTCTAAAGCCTTCATCTGTATATTGAAACTTCTTCAAAAGTTCAGCTTTCAGTTCTTCCCATGTGAGAGAATCACGAACTGCCAAACTATGATACAGAGATAATGCGGTGCCCTTGAATAGGGAAGCAGCATACAATGTCCATTTGTCCTTGCTCCAACCACATGATGAAGCATGGTTTTCAAACCTAAAAAGAAAAGAGTCTATGTCATCACGATTCTCATCAAAAGGGGGTAATTTGGGAATGTAGGAAGTCTTACCTGCACCCTGAACAGGAACAGCATCAGTTTGAGAAACATTTACATTTGCAGATTGTTGAACAGCCTGTTGCTTTAACTGAAGTTCCACTCGTTTTTGTTCAAGTTCCAATCTTCTCATTTCAAGTAAATTAAGACTTTCTGTTCTTTTCATTTCAAGTTCATGCGCCCTGATTTTTTCCTCTCTCTCTATCTGTGCTTGTCTATCCTTCTCTTCTTTCTCTAACTGTACTTGTCTATCCTTCTCTTCTTTCTCTAACTGTACTTGTCTATCCTTCTCTTCTTTCTCTAACTGTGATTGTCTATCCTCTAACTGTGCTTGTCTAAGCCTTTCTTCTTTTTCTAACTGTGCTTCTGCTTGCCTAATCTTATCTTCTTTTTCTGCCTCTGCTTTACTAAGCCTTTCTCTCTCATCTGCCTCTTTCTTCTCCTCTCTTTCTTTCGCTCTGAGCGCACGCTCTTCACACTGATCAATGTAAGCCATTAACGCATCACCAGACAACTGCAATTTCTGTCCCTGGGACAAAAATCGGTTGAAACGAACCGTTTCCTCATCCTCCTTCACAAATAAGGATTGGAATTCCTCTATTTGTTGATCATCTACTGTATCAGTCATGTTGTATGAGAGTGTAGATCACGCTTAAAGAAATCCCACAGCGTGCAAATGGGGTAGAGAAATTAAGATGTGAAATAAAAACACTATTTAAAATAGAACAACAATTTAAACTTACTTGGCACTGATTACTAGAATACAGAGCTCAAAACATTCAAATTTGTAAAGAACCAAAAAAAAACAATGACGGGACAGAAAAGAATATTTTTTTTTCCAGTAAAATTTGATTGAGTATGGAAATGCACCCTCACTGAAAAAAATGTTTTATTTAAGTTAATTTAGTTGGCCAAAAAATGTGAGAAGTAAATTTAGAAATGGCTCTGAAAGACTGAATTGTGAGAAAGATTTCCGAAATACCAAGAAAAGCTAAGAATATTTTTTTTTAATTATTGTTTTAAACTAAAGCAGAGCACTGTTTTCAAAAAGGAATCCAAAAGAATGTGCCAGAAAAAACGCAAACAATTTTACAAGAAAGATTTTCAACTAAACCTTACATTTAAAATAAAGGGAGCATTTACACACACTAATCAGAAACCCTATTTAAAATAGAAAAAAAAACCGCCTAAACTTGAAACTAGAGAGGAGCTTATTGTAAAGAATATCAAGAGAATTTTAATTAGAATAGAGACAGAAACCAAGAGAGGCGAAAATTTGAAAAAAGTAGGAAAAGTAAGGCCGAGCAAAAGAACCCTTAGGTAGCCCACTAATTGAAACTACCACCCGTAGAACTGGAGACGGGAATACTAAGAACAAGTATACATTACATAAACAATTGACTCACACCATAAATATAGATAAGAAAAACAAAATTGAAAATGCCAATGAAAATGAATAAATATAACAATTATACAGCAATGCAGAGGGGAACAAAATAGTATCTTTATAATTGTAATTTGGCAGAGTAATTTTACTTCTATTTTTCTTTCTTTTTTACAAAGGGGTTCAAAACAATATTTTAGCAGCAGTACTCGCTCAAAAAACTAAATCCTATTAAACTCTAACCTAAATTCAAAGACGGGGTCACCACTGTCACACACCCATGTTTGTGAACATACACACCTGCATTCACAAACACAGTATGCTTACTTCGTACACAACACGCAATCACTCCATTCACCCAAAGGAGCACTACCACAATTGAACTGAGTTTTCTATAAAATGCTCCCTTTACTCACAAAGAAAAGGGTTTTAAATCTTCTTTGCATTTCACTGCATTTTCCAACAATTATTTCTTCTCTTCACAAGATAATTCCCCACATAGAAACAATAACACAATATTCAAAGTTTTACCAAAAATCCAACACACTCACACACATGTTACACTATCAGTTCTTATATTAAATAGTATCAATAAAGACAAGTCATCTTGACTTGTCGAGGAGCTTTCTTTCACTTGGCTGTACCACCCCTGGACCACCACAGCCTGGACTCTCACTAGGCTCGTACAGCTCAAGCCTGGACCACCACTGGACCACCACTGGACCACCACTGGACCACCACTGGACCACCACTGGACGCTGAGGGATTCTTCTAGGGAATAAGCGACAAGCCTACCCTAGTAGACTTCCAGTCTACATCTACACTCTATACTCGAGTGAACTTGCCACGCCAGGCATATTACACCCACCAAGGGTTAAGCACACCCAAACCAGGGTTGCATCGGACAAACCAGTCCAATCATATAGCACACCCAACCCAGGGTTGCATCGGACAATCCTAGTCCTATGTTAAACCCAAAGAGGGTTACAATCAGACATCCTCCTATGTCTGTGTCCAGAGCTCCTCTGAAGTAACAAAATCTTCCACCCTTCCTCACATTGGGTGAACACACTTCACAATCCACTCAGCGTCCTACTCTTCCGCATCACTGGCGGTTGCACTCCATGAATACAAAAAAGCATCAAACCCGTAGGTTCCATTCCACAATTGCAAAAATTACAAAATCTCTTAATTGATATGAAACTTTTCCATTCACATCACTTTTTCCTCATTCACATGACAGAGACATAAACACTTTACAGCAGAAAACCTTGTTCAGAGCTGTCCCACCTGATGTGATCTTTGAATTTCTGAGGGGAATTAAATTTTGATCTAAGATTTTATGGTGGAAGGATTTTAAACAAAATTTCCGCTGTGTTTTTGGAAGGTGTGTTTTAAAGAGTTGTGTGAATGAGTTCTTTTTCCATTATAATGACTTGTGAGTTGACTTCAACGCGTTGACAGCCTGATATGGCCCTTTGCGGTCGGCTGGGCTATAAGCAACATTACCATTACCATTGCTGTTCAGAAACAATTTCAAGATAATGAGAAGCTATAATTAGTCTTTGTTGACTTTGCTGAGGATTTTGATAAATGGTTATGGCCTTCTTTGTTTAAAAGTGGAGTAAAAGGTAAGTGGTATTGTTTCATAAAAAGTATGTATTGTGAGGTAAAAGCAAAAATAAGATCTGGAGCAAAATTATCTAAGTTTGTCTTGTGCATAAATGGAGTTAAACAAGGAGACGTCTGTAGCCTGGTATTAATTTCTCTTTTCGGTAATGAATTAGCCTTGGAAATAATCGAAAAGGGCGACATGGAGTAATTTTTGACCTTTTAGAATTGTTTATGCTTCTTTTTGCTGATAACATTATTTTACTTTCAGTAACAGTGGTTGGTCTCCACAGACAACTAAATAATTTGTGCTCTGCAACAAGCAGACTAGAATTAAAAGTTAATATGCACAAGACAAAAATGGACTTATGGAGATGAGAGAACAGCCGTGGTCAATGCTTTCAAATAGTTATCTTTGTATTTATTTTACAATCAAACTTATCTTTTATTTTGCTTGTCAAGGTGTAATAAAGAGAACGAAAAAACTGTCACCGTTATTCTTCATAATTTGTACAAGTTGGACTGCAGTTAATTCAGTGTTTTTACGAAATCATTTGATTGAAACGTGCAGCTTATTTTACCAGATGAAGCAGAAATATGGGCTTTTAAGAAATGTCTCTTAATTGAAAAAGTTCACTTGTACGCGCTGAAGCGCTTTTTGAACGTAGGTAGTAGAACACCTAAAGATCTGGTTTATGGTGAACTTGGAAGATATCCAGTTTATTCAGATTTTTATTTGAAATGTATAAAATACTGGCTCAAATCAACGAGGATGAATGACTGCAGGATACTCTTTATAGGTTACAAAATATTGTTAAATTTAAATATTAATGGCAAGAGGACATTGGTTTCCTTTGTTCGACAGTGTTTAAATTAGTAAGGGTTTGGATTTGGGGTGGGGAGGTGGGTGGGTGGGGGGTGGGGATAACCAAGGTGTTGAAAATCTATGAGGATTTCTGAACTGTTTTAAATAATGGATTCATAATTGCAGGTTGCAAGATTGGCATGGCCATATGTATAATAGTGATAGATTTGCTCAATATAAACTATTCAAATCGACACGTACATTAGAAACGTATGTTAATATAAAAATGAAAAGATGTACTAAATACACACTGACAAAATTGAGATTTGGTGTGTCTAACATTTCTTGTCATCGCTTTAGGTATAACAATATTGTTGGAAATTATCTTACATGTTGACCATGTAAGAGAACAAGAGAAGATGAAATAAATGTTTGTTTGTTTGTTTGTTTTGCTATCTTACCCTGAGTGTTCTCAAATATTACATAGAACCATGTACTTTCAGGCTCATTCTCTTACTGTCAACAAGTAATGAGAACACAATCTTTAACTGAGCTACGTATATTTATGAAGCAAAAAAGGTAAGTCGGACTGTAATATCTTGATTAAAAAAATATATTTACGCTGTTTTTTCATGTCATTTTGATACGTGTTAGGATGTCATATATTAATGAAACCCCTTTCAATATGAGGCTTTGGCGGTATTCTGATTAAAAATGCGCATTCGCATTTGCATTCTCTCTCTCTTCTCTCTCTCTCTCTCTCTCTCTCTCTCTCTCTCTCTCTCTCTCAAGAAAATCCTGAGTTTAAAACACTGGCAACCGCTTGTTACAAGTTTGACGGGGTCTCAGATTAATGGAGGACATGCAAAACTAGAAATGAGAATGGCACCTGGGCCTAGATGCCTTAATGTCCAGACAGGGAATAAAGAGAGCATCAAAATCCGTCACAGTTATAATATATAACTCTAAAAGACAGCTGCCTTATAGGGGAACAAGGTATGAGAAGTAATCCTTCTCCAGTGACTGTTCTGTTGGTTTTATTGTTCCTACAAAGAAGTCAACAAGATCAGATCTTTGATTCGCAAATTGAACCTATCTTAACATATGCAGCTGAAGTCTGGGGTCTAGAAAATGATTGTAGACAAATCGAAACTGTACACACCTTTGCTATAAAAAGATTCCTAAATGTCCCCCTGCATGCTTCTAACAATCTGGTGTTTGGGGAAACCGGAAGATACCCACTGTATCTTAGGACATCAATAAAGTGTATCAAATACTGGTTAAAACTCGTGTCACTGCCCATGTCAAGAATATGTAGACAGGCTTATGAAATGCTGTTAAGGCAGCATGAATCTGGTCACTTTAATTGGGCATCAAAAGTACAAAAAGTTTTGACGGAAAATGGGTATGGCATAGTTTGGTTGAGTCAAGGTGTTGGGTGTGAATCTGCTTTTATTCTAGAGTTGAAAGATACGCTTATTTCCTGCTTTAAACAGAACTGGCATTCTGAGTTGGAGGATAATGATAAATATAGATGGTTTCATTCTTTCAAAAATGTCTTTGAGTCTGAAAAATATTTGTCATGTGTTACTAATAAGTGGCATAGAGACAGCTTCTCAAGATTTCGACTCAGAGTTTGTGGCCTTAAAAACTGTATTCAGTGGTTCCGAAATGACCAAACAAATATTAATTGCCCATCATGTGGAAATGGATTCGAAAATGAAACTCATGTTTTATTTTACTGTACCACTTATGATGATATCCGTAAAAAATGTGCCATACTGAAATCCTTCCCCAACATTCCCGATCAGAACAAAGTTATAAAAGTCCTTTCCAGTAGTAATGAAACTGTTATTAAATCTGTTGCTAAATTTATAGCACAGGCAATGAAGATAAGAAAGAGTAAGTCAGAATTAATGTGCGATAACATTTAACTTAAAAAAATAACTATTCAAGATGATCCTGTATCAATGTGTGTGTGTGTGTGTGTGTGTGTGTGTGTGTGTGTGTGTGTGGTGTGTGTGTGTTGTGTGTGTGTGTGTGTGTGTGTGTGTGTGTGTGTGTGTGTGCTGTTTGTGGCGCGCGCGTGTTTGTGTGTGCGTGCATGTTTATGCATGTGTGAAATCAGTAAATAATATTGATATGTGCATACAATTGTTCATGTTCACCCCTTTGTCTTAAGGCTGTAATGCTATGACAATAAAACATTTGTCTTGTCTTGTCTTGTTTTGTCTCTCTCTCTCTCTCTCTCTTCTCTCTCTCTCTCTCTCTCTCTCTCTCTCTCTCTCTCAAGAAAATCCTGAGTTTAAAACACTGGCAACCGCTTGTTACAAGTTTGACGGGGTCTCAGATTAATGGAGGACATGCAAAACTAGAAATGAGAATGGCACCTGGACCTAGATGCCTTAATGTCCAGACAGGGAATAAAGAGAGCATCAAAATCCGTCACAGTTATAATATATAACTCTAAAAGACAGCTGCCTTATAGGGGAACAGGGTATGAGAAGTAATCCTTCTCCAGTGATTGTTCTGTTGGTTTTATTGTTCCTACAAAGAAGTCAACAAGATCAGATAGCGACAGCCGTACCGTCCAGTGAAGAGCTCCTTGGGCCAACGAGCAACAGTTGTATTGCCCACTGAAGAGCTCCTTAGGCCAACAAGCAACAGCTGTATTGCCCAGTGAAGAGCTCCTTAGGCCAACAAGCAACAGCTAAGTCATTGTGTGAAGAGCTCATCAGGTTAACAAGTCTGATGAACTCTTTACCTTTAATGCATGTGCATGATGAACTCTTTATTTCTTTTTTATGTAAGTCTGTCTTTTACAGTATGTATGTCAACTGGACGGATTTCGATGTTTGCCCCACTCTCTGTCTGGAAATTAAAGATATCCGAGTTCTGACATCATTATCATAGATAATGGATAATGGATACACACACACACACACACACACACACACACACACACACACACACACACACACACACACACACACACAAATTTTAATGTTTGTCTATCTATTTACGCTTCATCTCAGGTATTCCAGATACATGACTTCCATCTATCGATCGGGAAATTTTCTTGTAAACCAAGAAATTTCAATTTTCATTAATAACGTGTTCTATTGATAGAATCACCAGCAGTTTGTCAACTAGCGACTTTGCATTACAACAAAGACCATGAACAACAGGCCCTCCACGAGCTTGATAGAATCACAAGCAGTTTGTCAACTAGCGACTTTGCATTACAACAAAGACCATGAACAACAGGCCCTCCACGAGCGACGTTCTATTACATAAAAAATCAGAAACAGCAGTTTGTCCCATCTTCAGATGTTTCCAAAATATATTCTCTTAATTATCTTTTCAGCTTCGGTCTGATCTTATTCCATACAAAACTACAATATTTCATTATTTGGAAATTTTGTACCTGCGTGCATGGGCGGGAGCTCAAAGCGTTTGAAAGCAGACTAAACGCATATAAGCCTATTTGACCTACTGGAATTAGAGAGAAAAAAATATGCAGGATAGGCACTCCATTATTTCAACAATGATTTAGTAAAGATCTATTAATTTGTGAAAGTAGAGAGTAAATGACAGTAAAATTGAATGAACATAATAAACACTACACTTGCAGATTATGGGGACCAACAAAGTCCCACCTGAAAACAGAACCATGTCTGCCGTGGTTTAAGACTGTGTCAGACCAACTGACATAGGCTAGAATACCAAGGCTTCATCAAAATGTTGTTACGCTCTGCATATTTACGCGGGGATTGTCTTCAGTCATGACAAGCTCCTAGCATAACATTATCAGTCTCCAAAATCCCTCGAAGTCGGAGTGTGGCTGCCCACGTGGCGGGGTAATCGAAAACGGTCACACACGTAATGTTCTCATTCCTAGCAGATGTACCATAGTGTTCAAGTACTTCAGCTGTTCAGATGATCCCTGGAGTTTCTTAGCCAGGGTACGACAACAGCAACAACAGAACCATGTGTGCTGCCTACCTGGAGTTGACTTTTGCGCCCTAATTAGGATTGATCAGCCACACCCTGACAGTGGCCTTGGTCCACCCTTGGTATCAAATGAAGATACACCATCTGTAATTCTGTGGTTTGGCAGCCCTTGGTATCACATGGAGATACACCTTCTGTAATTATAAGGTATAGCAGGCCTTGGTATCACATGGAGATACTCCATCTGTAATTATAAGGTATAGCAGGCCTTGGTATTACATGGAGATATTCCATCTCTAATTATAAGGTATGACAGGCCTTGGTATCAAATGGAGATACACCATCTGTAATTCTGTGGTATGGCAGCCCTTGGTATCATATGGAGGTAACGCCATCTGTAATTCTGTGGTATGGCAGGCCTTGGTATCAAATGGAGATACACCATCTGTAATTCTGTGGTATGGCAGCCCTTAGTATCAAATGGAGATACACCATCTGTAATTCTGTGGTATGGCAGCCCTTAGTATCATATGGAGGTAACGCCATCTGTAATTCTGTGGTATGGCAGCCCTTGGTATCATATGGAGGTAACGCCATCTGTAATTCTGTGGTATGGCAGCCCTTGGTATCATATGGAGGTAACGCCATCTGTAATTCTGTGGTGTGGCAGCCCTTGGTATCATATGGAGGTAACGCCATCTGTAATTCTGTGGTATGGCAGCCCTTGGTATCATATGGAGGTAACGCCATCTGTAATTCTGTGGTGTGGCAGCCCTTGGTATCATATGGAGGTAACGCCATCTGTAATTCTGTGGTATGGCAGCCCTTGGTATCATATGGAGGTAACGCCATCTGTAATTCTGTGGTATGGCAGCCCTTGGTATCAAATGGAGATACACCATCTATAATTATAAAGTATGGCAACCGGGTACGGGTACGAAACGGACATGAAAAGAAAATAGCCATCAGTCAAGAAATAAGTAGCACAGCAAATAAAAACCAATGAGTGAAGAGTCATCAAAACAGGAAGGAAGAAATCTTTGGGCCTATGCTTCAAGACCTATCAAAGATACAAGGGCGGTAACCAAGAGCCAACAAACAGAGTGGTCAACTCTACGCCTCAGTAATCCAATTGTCAGTCCTATCATTACTGATAGGGGTTACAGATCGTGCAGATCATCGTTAACTTGCACCTAAATTATGTAATCTCCCACCGATTGACCAGACAAAATGCTGAACAAATAAGTAATGGGGGAAACAAGCGCAAGCTAACAATTCCTCTGTCATTAAAAGCAATGACATGGCAAAGAGATGTGTGAGGAAGGGGGATATGAGAAGGAGACATGGAAAAGGAAATTAAAAAAGGTGCGTTTGATTGTAAATAATAATCCTTTCACCACCAGAAAAGGGGGACCATCGAAGTCTATCTCAGATACAGAACCTTTAATGTTGCCTGCCCAGAATCGTCTTTGTCCCCTGATTATGACTCAAATGTGAAACCGGATGATTGTGTCGGTCGACCCTCGCTATCAAATGGCGGTATACCGCCCAATAGCATCCAACTAAGCTACACACAAAAAGTTAAGGATCACTTTCACAAACATTCATAACTGTCAAAATAAGAAAGTCAATGCGTTGAAGTTTGGCCAACATTTAATTCCATTCTTTAGTGATAACGATACACAATTGCCTTCAATCTCGAGCAATCGTTTGGTATGTACATTTGATTAAAGTGGGTACGTATCCAAATTTGATTTCCCAAAGTCATTGAAATCACAAGACAGGGCATACTGATGCTCCCAAAAGCTCAGTAATGCGTGTAACCACCATGGCTGTTCTGGCACTCGACGCAGCGAGTCCTCATCGAGTTGACCAGGTTGGTGAAGATCCTCTGTGGAAGCGCCTGCCACTCAGCCTGCAGCATCTGGTAGAGGTGTTGGGCATCCCTGGGAGGGGGTGGCTCCTCACTTTGCGATCCAGCTCATCCCAGAGGTTCTCAATCGGGTTGAGATCGGGACTGCATGCTGGCCACTCCATTCTGTTGACTCCAGACTGCTGCAGGAAGTCGTTGACCACCCTTGCCCTGTGGGGGCGAGCATTGTCATCCTGGTAGACAGCCCTCAGTCCCATCTGCTGCAGTGTAGGCACAGCCAGCGGTCGAAGG
>JAMYXO010000954.1:30000-35277 GCA_033310375.1 Conus canariensis
AGAATGTCTTCTTTCGGATCATTGATCGTGCTGTTCTGATCGGAAATGTTTGGTTCTGCTGAGTTATTTTGATCTGGCATAAAACTATGGTCTGTTATAATGTCAGCGTCTCTTGTGTTTTCCCTGTATTTGTCTTCGTCCCCAGCGTCGGTCCCATTTCTGTCATTGTTCCGTGAAATAAAGTCTTCATAGTCAGTGTTCGCTACATCTGAACAACCATTCAATAATTTTTTGTGTTGATTGTCATTGTGGTCATCTCCGGTGATATCATTTTCCACAGATGTGGTCGTAGTTGGTAATTCTGGTACCTGCAGACTGAACACAGTGGGGTTTTTTTCTGTTTCCTCCTGAAGCATGCGAGCTGATTCTGCTGAGACCAGGATGGGCCGGGGGTCACTACCGTGATGCGATGATCTGCCGATGCGAAACGTCCTTGCAATGTCGTCATGTCGCCAGATGTCGCCGTTCGTGTGATCGTTCAGTACATCAATGACGATTTGGGTGGTAGTTCGCTCATCTTCCCACTCTTCTTCATACACATTGAGGAATCTGAGGCTGCAGGCTTTTGAATCTTGTTCCGCTACCCCTAACTTCTCTCCATCAGATCCAGTCTTTCCATCATCAAAGTTTTGTCAGACCTGTTTTGTGACATCTTTTCGGGTACAGAGAGAGAGAGAGAGAGAGGGGAGAGAGAGAGAGAGAGAGAGAGAGAGAGAGAGAGAGCTTGCAAACGCTGTCACGTGTGGCGTGTTTGCTAGTCTCTGAACGAGTCTGGATGCATGCGTGTAACGACGAAGACGTTAAAAACATGTCATGCGTGTGACTAGAAAATGCATTTCTGCTCTCTCTCTCTCTCTCTCTCTCTCTCTCTCTCTCTCTCTCTCTCTCTCTCTCTCAATGTGTGTGTGTACGTGTGTGTGTTTGTGTGTGTGTGTGTGTGTGTGTGTGTGTGTGTGTGTGTGTGTGTGTGTGTGTGTGTGAAACAGATAGACACAGACGCAGACATGTGACATTTTTATGTTGACATTGTTATACTCATGCATCCAGACGCATTCACAGACTTGCAAACACGCGCACACGACTGCGTTTGCGATCTCTCTCTCTCTCTCCCTCTCTCTCTCTCTCTCTCTCTCTCTCTCTCTCTCTCTCTCTCTCTCTCTCTCTCGCCACCGGCTGCATTTTCATGTTTTTAATGTGTGTTTACGTGTCTGTTATTCATTTGAACCTTTTGTACCTTCTTCCCTACGGCGTGTTGCATGTCCATGTGTTTTTTCCTCTGTTAATCTGTTCTTTTGCATTCTTGTGTCAGCAGTTCTACCAGTTAAAACGTTATCACAGTTTTGATATCATTATCATCATCATATCATATCATCATCGTCATCATCATCATCATCATCATCGTCACCATCATTTATTGTTATTATGGTTATTATCGTTGTCATTATTATTATCATCACCATCATTTATTATTACTATCATCATCATCATCATTAGCAGTAGTAGTAGTAGTAGAAGAAGTAGTGTCATCATTATTATTATTATTATCATTATTGGTGTTGTAGTTGCAGTTGTTACTCGCTTTGTTGTCACTGTCTAGTGGTTTAACTTTGATTTTTTGATAGAATATGAAAGACAGACTGGAAACCTACACACACGCGCGCGCGCGCACGCACTCACGCACACACACACGCACGCACGCACTTATACACACAGACACACACACACACACACACACACACACACACACACACACACACACAGAGAGAGAGAGAGAGAGAGAGAGCATACAACGACCCGTCATTTTACCTCTCCAGCGCTTGCGCCTTTGTCTTGCACCAGTTCAGTTGGAGACCGAACGAGTACATGAACACTACAGGCCGAGCGGTAGAAAGTGGGAGACTAGCCGTGGTTGTATTGGGCTGTGCAGTGTGTTGGAAGACTAGCCGTGGTTGCCTTGCGCTATGCAGTGTGTTGGAAGACTAGCCGTGGTTGGGCTGTGCAGTGTGTTGGAAGACTAGCCGTGGTTGTATTGGGCTGTGCAGTGTGTTGGAAGACTAGCCGTGGTTGCCTTGCGCTGTGCAGTGTGTTGGAAGACTAGCCGTGGTTGGGCTGTGCAGTGTGTTGGAAGACTAGCCGTGGTTGGGCTGTGCAGTGTGTTAGAAGACTAGCCGTGGTTGCCTTGCGCTGTGCAGTGTGTTGCAAACAGTGGAAACAGGTCGTCAGCACGCTGTACCAGTCAGTGTCGGCTCTGGCCCCCGGGGCACGGTGACCCAGCGTGGCGGCCCTGTTCTCTTCTGTCTCCTCTCTCTGTGTAACTCTGGCTCAGTCGACTTTTGACGGAACAAATTTCCTCTCTTTCCCATCTCTTCCTTCTTCATTCAATCATCATCATCATCATCATGAATGAGACTGTAAACCGTGATTCCGTGTGTGAACGCACGCATAACATCTTGCACACACGTAAAATCCCGTAACCAACTTTCGGAAGAGAAGGCCAGTTTGGCCGTTGGTATGGATGACACGTTAAACATAATATGCACCCTGCGTGAGAAATGGAAAGAATGAAGTAAGGAAATTGAGCGAACGATATTGACTGGATGACACGGGAAACGACTGAATGAAGCGCCAGCTGGCAGCTCTTCAGTCGGCACTACCCAGGTAGGCAGCCCGTTGTGTGAACAAATGGATTGTAAAGCGCATAGAGCTTGGTCTCTAGCCGAGGATAGGCGCAATATAAGTATTCATAATCATAATAAAATCATCATCATCATCATCCCCTTCTTTTTTTCTGCCCTTCCACTTCCTTGTATTCCGCTTTTATGTTGAACTTTATTTACACTATATTTATGTTGAACTTTATTTACACTATATTTATGTTGAACTTTATTTACACTATATTTATGTTGAACAACAACAACAACAACAAAGAAAAAAGAAAACAAAGGAAACAAAATAAAAGAAAAATGTTCTTAATTTTGACAACACACATTGCATCAAACGTGTTCAGGTAGGCCTACGCGTTTACATTTTTTACCCCCATAGACATTGACATTACAATAAAATTAGGAATGCACACGCAAAGAACCTCCCCCCCCCCACACACACACACACAAGCGCGCGCGCGCGCGCACACACACACACACACACACACACACACACACACACACACACACACACACACATATATATAAAGGAACTCGTGCACCTGCGCACACACACACACACACACACACACACACACACACACACACACACACACACACACTCGTCAGTTCTATTTTACCGTCAATGGGAAAATATGTGTGTGCGTGTATGAGCGCGCGCGCGTGCGTGTATGAGCGCGCGCGCGTGCGTGTGTGTGTGCGCGCGTGCGTGTATATGCATACACACGCTTGTGCATACGCTGCGGGCGCGCTTGTGTACGCGCGCGTGTGTGTGTTTTGTGTTGTGTATGTATGTGTATGTGTGAGAGAGAGAGTGAGGGAGAGAGAGAATGTGTGTGTGTGTGTGTGTGTGTGTGTGTGTGTGTGAAGAAAAGAAAAAAAAAAAAAGGGGGGGGGGGGAGCTGTTCAATGCTTTCCATTCATCAGTTTCCAAAATGGCAGACCGCTGACGCTGATCAATGTGGAAGGAAACCTACTAACGTTTGCCATTGACACGAAGGCCCCTTACAGATGTGCGGAGAATCCCTCCCCCTCCCCCCTAGTTCAAAGCTGTAATCTTATGACATGGAGTGCCGGCTCACACACACCCAGCGCTGCACTCGCTGACACTTTCCGCCCACTCCACCCGCCCCACTCTCATGGCTTATCGTGCGAAGAAGGGAAACGGGAGGGGGGAGGGGAGCAGAGGAAGAGAAGGGGTGTTTGGGAAGAGAAGAGAAACAAGGCGTCGGGTAGGACGGGAGAGAGAGAGAGAGAAGAACTCAGAACTCAGATGGTTTATTCTAAAAAGGCCATTGCCCCTTATGAAGGGGGCTATGGAGTACGTAACAACAATATACGCATTTTACAGAACACAAGAAAGACTGAATGGACTTCTCTCTCACGAAGTCATAGCTGATCGAAACTGAAATGCCTTGAACAAGTAAACTGAGAAATTTCTATGCTTTCATTCTGAGATGCCATAAGCAAACTTAACCAAAATTGACAGGGATCCCTGGAAAACTTAACTGGTATATATTGCGCTCTTAGACTAGATAATTTAGAGCAGCATAAAACGAAATGCAGTACGTCTTCTTTACCATTATTGCATAGTGGACAAGTAAAATCCATTCCAGTATATATACTGTAACGATACCGGTGTTGTGCAATGTCTGAAATTCCCAGTCTAAATTTGGTCATAGTAAACTTCAAGTGTTTGCCTAAACCCATTCGCAGATAAAGTTTAACATCGTGTAACGTATGAAATGTCCGGTACATGGTAAATCTATCGCTATTTTTTATATGAAAGTCCGATTCCTGCCACCTGCACGCATCAATCTGTCTTTAAATTCACTTAGAAATAATCTATCATTTTGCACGCCTTGGTTCATCCAAACATAACCATATTCAAATTGATACAATTTACATCGGATATTTGAAACCCAATTTCTTTTGTCTCTTGCATCCAGGTCGTATAACATCATATAAGCTTTCCGTGGTAATCTATTATCGTTCATTTTAGTTAATTTCAACCAGTATCGAATACAGATTAATGCAGAATTTAAATAGATAGGATATCTGTTGGTTTCGCCATAGACAAAGTCATTAGGTGTTTGCATTTCAACTCCTAAAAAGATTTTTCAAGGCAAAGAAGTGCATTTTTTCACAATGGCGGGCTGGATCATCAAGTCCCCAAAGTTCTACACTATACTGAGCAATGGGTTGAACTTGGGAATAAAAAAACTTCAACAATAAATCTAAACTAGAATTCTTCAAAACATAAAGTTTCCTCATAATGCAGAGCAGAGCTTTCTTTGCTTTACTTACCAGGTCATTGCATGCCAGTGTGAAACTGAGTTTTGTTGATATAATAGTATCTATAAGCATTCACAACAGGTTTCACAGCATGATTATGCGTCCACTTTTCTCTTGCTACTAAATAACCACCTTTTCTAAAACACAATTATATTGCTTTTACTTTAAATTCACTTTTAAATCAAGAGAAAAAGCTGCGTGTTGCAGACTGTTCAACTGAGTTTGCAAACCAGTGACTGTCTCTGATAACAGTACAACATCATCTGCTAGTAGTAAGATAAAGAGCTCAAAATAGTCGGTTGTAAACGTTGCACCATGC